>CAOLHI010003034.1:0-205376 GCA_948474755.1 Ctenosaura bakeri
CGGTCTCTCCTCAGTTCGTCGTCCGCCGTAATCGGGCCTGAGAAAGAGGGGGGGAAAGGGCGGGGGGATGATGGCACAATGACCACTCAAAAACCACATTCAGGAAAGCCCTTTTTTCTTTTTCGTGGTCCGGGCCTTCAACCAGGAACTTTTACTTACCGGTCGGACGGGGGGTCAGGTCCTACAGCAGGGAAAGCCAACACCTCACGTCCAAACCGGGCATCTCTGGGGGACCGGCAGTCGAGCCTGGGGCGCACGAAGGTCTTTGGGACCAGGTCGCCACACGGGATTTCATGGGCAACTCCTGCAGGAGGGCCGCAGAAGTAGCCACAGCTCTGGTGGAGTGGGCTCGAAGCAGGACTGGCGGAGGCTTCCTCGCGAGCCATACCCCAGTTATGGCCTCACCACCCACTTGGAAAGCGCGGGGTGGACACTTTTGGGCCCCTTCCCAACGCCCCCCCATGCAAACAAAGAGATGCGGCGCTGTCGGAAGGAAGCAGTCCTGTCCTTGTAGAAAGCCAATGCCCGCGCACGTCCAGGGAGTGGAGGGACCGCTCCAAGGGTGTCGTCGGGTTCGGGAAAAAGGCGGGCAGGATGATGTCCTGGTTGAGATGGAAACTGGACACCACCTTTGGCAGGAACAGATGTCAGGTCTCAGGACCACCTTGTCCCTGGGGAAAGACCGTAAAGGGCTCATCGGAACAAAGGCGGATCTCCCCCCGCTCGCCTCGCTGAGGTCACCGCTACCGGAAGGCATTTTTCATTGTCAGGAGCCTGTCATCCGAGGCGCCATGGCTCAAAGGGCGGCTTCGTCAGCGGGGAGAGCACCAGCGAGGGGGACCACGGCGGAGCGGCGGCGATACCGGCGGGTAGAGATGATGAAGTCCTTTCAGGAACCGTTTAACGGTTTCGCCGAAAAGGCCAGGAGCAGATCGTGGCGGGTTTGGATGCCACGATCGCGGGAGATACACCTTCAGGGATGGAAACCCCGGCCCTGTTGCCGGAGGTGCAGGAGGAAGTGCAGGACGGTCGGGGCCCCCGGGCGATACCGGCCACCCCCGGGGCGAGGTTAGGAAGCGTCGCCACTTGATTTAGTTGCGACGGGGGATTCCTTCCGGCCCCGGAGAGGACGGTACCGACACGGGATCGTTAGTGCAATCCCCCCATGGAGGGCCAGGCGTGGCAGGTCCGGATGGAGGACCGGCCGCCGGAGTGGAAGCAGGTCCGGTGTCGGGGGGGGAAACCGGGGCAGGTCGTTCGCGCCTTGAGAGGGGTGCGAACCGTTTCCTCGGCCATACGGGGCTCCGGATCGCGCGGCCGGTCGGCGGGACTTTAATCTCCCCCAGCAGCGGGAACGGCGGGAACCGTAGAGGAGTTCCCCGGTCCACGGAAAATGGAAAGGTCCCCCATGGAGGCACGATCATGGCCCGCTCGGAACAAATCGGCGCACTTCCGTTTTCCCCGGGCGAAAGGTCGATCGATGGTTCGCCCCAGCGGCCCCTCAGTCAACGCCTTTGGGAAAAGACCATTCGTGATGGGATGAGGTGTCCCTGCTGAGGGCGTCTGCCGTGGTGTTCTCCTGCCCGGCCAGGTGAACCGCCACGGGATGCGTGTGCAGGCGAATGCACCATTCCCACAGGTCGAGCGCATGTCGAGCAGGGTCGTGGATACGAGTCCCACCTTGTCTGTTGATGTAGCAGACGGCGGTGGTGTTGTCCGTCAGAATCAGGACCGTGCGCCCCGCCACGGCATGGCGGAACGCCCGTAGGGCTTTCCAGACGGCGAGCAGCTCCAGCGCGTTGATATGGAGAGCGGTCTCGTCGTCGGTCCAGTCCCTGTCGCGGACTCTGAGATCGCCGCAGTGGGCACCCCATCCATACAGGGAGGCGTCGGTCGTTACCGTCACCTTCGGTGTCGGCTGTTGGAAAGGCATCCCTGAGATGACATATCGCATTTGACTGCCACCATCGGAGGGATGAGCGGACGCTCCCGGCAGCTGCAGTCGGAGTGTCTGTTCGTCTCGCAGGGGGTCGAATATGCGGACGAACCAGTGTTGAAGAGGTCTTGCTCTCAGCCTGGCGAGATATGTCACAGCGGTCGTCGCAGCCATGTAGCCCAAGAGCTGCTGGACGCTTCTCGCAGATAACGTCGGGGCCGTACGAGCGTGAGCGGCGGCCCGGATCAAGGTTTGTGCTCGAAGACTCTGGTAGGTACGCCCTGGCGGAGGTCGGGTCGAGCGTCGTCTCGATGAAGTCCAAGATCCTCGCCGGCTCGAGGTGGGACTTCTTCGGATTCACTCGTAGACCAAGGCGGGTCAGGAGTGACAACGTCATGTGGACGTCGTGGTAAAGTCTCTGTTTGCAGGACGCCACCAACAGCCAATCGTCGAGGTAGGGGAAGACGGAAGCGCCCTTCGTCCGCAGGTAGGATACCACCGGGGCCATGCACTTGGTGAAGACCCTTGGGGCAGTCGAGAGTCCGAACGGCAGCACCTTGTACTGGTAACAGGTGTCGTCGACTGCGAAGCGGAGGTACCGTCTGTGCTGCGGGCGAATGGCGATATGGGAAGTATGCGTCTCGGAGATCGATCTAGGCGAAACCAGTCCCCTCGATGTAGGAAGGGTAGGATCGAACGCATCGTTTACCATCTTGTACCTTTTGGGGCGGATGTAGTAGTTCACCCCTCTGAGGCTCTAGGATCGGCCGGAGGGTACCGTCGGCTTTCGGTACCGTGAAGTACCTGGAGAAGAAGCCGGTGGTCTTGGCCTCTTGCGGAGCCGCTCGATCGCCCCTTTCTGGAGGAGGGATTGGATCTCTTCCAGGAGGGCCGGACTCGACGGCGTGGAGTAGTAAACGCCGCGAGGAGGAATATCGAGAAACTCGATGGCGTAGCCAAGACGGACGATGGAAAGCACCCAAGAGTCCGTAGTGACATACTGCCACTCCGCTAGGTGTCGAGCGAGAGTCGGTCGGTCTCCGAGCGCTGATGGTAGGCTGAAGAGTGGGTATTGGTGGGTCCTGCCAGGCACGTCAAAACCGAGACTTTGTCTCGGAGGAAGACTTCTTCGACGAAAAAAGCCGGGCGCCGCCTAATCGTGCGTCTGGCCGATGAGCCGGAGGACGGTCTCGACTGTCCAGACTGGGCCGAACGCTGGAACGACGAGGTGGAAGATCGTCGCCAGGATGGGCGGAAGGTGGAGGCCCTGCGGGCCTGCGTGGCCTGCTGCAGCCCGATCTTTTTTGCGGTCAGTTTCGCCTTGACGAGATTGTCCAAAGCTTCGTCTGTGACGAATTGAATAGGCCTTCACCGTCGAAGGGGAGATCTTCAATCCTCCTTCTGGTGTCCTCCTGGATGTCGGCCGGTCGCAGCCAAGCATGGCGGCGGAGGCCGACGGATCCCGCCATAACCCGGGAGGCGATCTCCACTGCGTGCCGGGAGGAGGCCATCTGGTGCCGAGCGATGGAGATAGCCTCATTGAAGATCACGGAGGAGGCTTGGCGGATGTCCTCCGGTACCGCTTCCATCGCCGGTTGCAGGCGATCGAGCACTTTCTTCAGGTATGCCGCGAGGCAAGCCTGAGTGTTGGACAGCCTGATCTGCAAGGAGGCAGCGGGAATAGAACCTCCTTGCGTAGGCGTCCAACTTCCTGCCCTCTTTGTCCGGCGGGGTGGTGTGTTGCCTGCCGGGGCCCTTCGTCTGCGCGGACTCGACCCCAAGAGTTCGGTGCAGGGTGATTAAATAGATAACCGGCGTTATCCTTCTGCACCCTGTAGAGGTGTTCTACCGCTGCGGTATCGGCTGAACCCGAGGCCGGTCTATCCCAGGCGGCCTTCACCAGTCTGGATACCCGGGGCAGGAGAGGAGCGGGGCCGGGGAAGGTCGCTTCTCCTCGAAAACGGAGAAGGCTGGATCGTCATCCTCCGGCTCCGCATCGGCGATCTTAAGGCCGAGGGTAGTGGCCATGCGGAGCAGCATCGCAGAGAAACTGGTGGACGTCCTCTGGAGCAGAATCTGGGATCGGGTCCCCGAATCCCAACGGAGGAGCTCCTGGGAGGCCGCCTCAGACACCTCAGACCCCCACCGAGTGGGACGACTCCGAGCTCGGTGAGTCCCGCCCTCGCTTTGGCTCCGTAGTCGCCGCAGGTGTTGCCTTCCTAGGCTTCTCCGCAGCCGGGGCGGTGGTAGCAGCAGCTTCCCGCTTGGGATGGCTGACCACTGACTTCACCCTCTTGGTGGTGACCGGGGAGTCCCGGGAGGCTGACGTCGTCGTAGCCCGCTAGTCACCACCGACTCCGTAGGGCGCGGGCGCCGTTGCCGGACCCTAGGAGGTGGCGAATCGCCCGATACCGTGGTGAAGGCTCCCTCGCCCCATGATATCGAGGAGAGGGAGAGCGGCTGAAGGAGCGGCGGTCCGACGGAGATCGGCTTCGGCGTCGACCCCGGGACCGAGCCTCGTCCCCTCTAGGCGAGCGCGATTCGCGCTGTCGACGAGGTGACCGGGACCTCCAAAAGGGCTCCCAGCGACTCGGGCCACGATGGTACCGATCCCGGTACGATGGCGAATGCGACCGATAGGAGGCCGGGCGCTCTCTCCACTCAGATTCCCTCGCGTACCTGGCCACGTAGGACGCCGAGGTGTATCTGGAGGCAGACGAGCGAGGTTGTTCCTCTCTTGTCTCCCTCGGAGGCGGCGAGGCCACCACGCTCGGAAGAGCGGGACCGGGACCTGAAGGAGGTCGAACGCCGCTGCGGAGAAGCAGAGGGTCTCTCTGCTGCAGGTCGGCCGACCTGCGACGGCTAAGAGGGCGGTGGCGCTCCTCCACCAGGGTTGGAGGGTCTGCCACAGGCGAGTCCGGGCGCTGTTGGGGAACGTCCTCGATCTCATCCTCCGAGAGGTCGACGGACTCGCCTCGCCCTTTGGAAGGCTGCTGAGTAGGAGGAGGAGTAGGAGGTTGAGCGTCCCCAGCCGGGGAGCGCTTCTTTTCCTTCTTCTTCTTCTTCCTCCTCCTTCTCCTTGCCCTTGCCTCCGTCCGGAGCAGGGCGCTTTTTTGCAGGCGTCTCCGTAAGGGGAGCCTCAGCCTTCCTCGCCGTCGAGGATCCTTTCGCTGACTTGGCAGCCGCCGACAGCTTCGGGATCCTCGGTAACCCCGGGAGATCGGCGTTTCGCCGGTACCGAGCCCGATACCGACGAGGTGGACGGACGGGGGCCCCATACCGTCGATGGCGTGGTCGTCTTCTTGTCGGCCATCTTGGAAGTGGAGGTCCGTATCGCCCGCAGAGACTTTTCCCCAACAATAAGATTTGAGTCTCGCGGAGCGGTTGCGAAGAGTTTGGGGAGTAAAATCCCTGCAAATTGGGCAAGTCCGGATGTTGTGGACTCGCCCAACAGAAGAGACACTCCTTATGGCCGTCGTTGAGGGCAACCTTGCGGCCGCAGGACACGCACTTCTTAAAGAGCGCGGACATAAGACGAAGAAACGCCAAACTCCGAAATCCAAAAGACGAAAACCGAAGGGGGAGTCCGAAAGAGAGGTCAAAGACAGTCCGAAAGTCCGTAAAACCGTGAAAAACAGCAAGCCAAGCACGACGTGAGAGGAACAAATTTAAAGAACCTTCCGTACGCGGCGGCGGACGAGAAAGAACTGAGGAGAGACCGTTGCTCGGCGGGGGGGCATGCGCATACCGGCGTGGGGGAGGGGTTCCCGCCAAGCGAACAAGCTCTAGAAGTTTCCGAACGCTACCGCGCAGGCGCTAAAGCTCCTAGTGTATGAAGGCACAGAGACCACGAAGAAGAACTTATGATATAGGAGGGCTGAATATAAATATTTTCATAAAAAATACATTTTTTGTGTTTACATGCCTTCAAATGACCTGTCAATTTATAATGACCCCATGCATTTCATTTTGTTTTCTTAGGTATGATGTACTTTGAGGCTTTTACCAGTTACATACTCTGGAAATTTTGTTAATTTACTGGAAACAGGGCAGAGATTAATTACATTTAAAAAGTAACTGGATATTCTTCACATCAGATATACAATGGGGAAAGTCTAGCTAGCCAGATATTTCACCAAAACTCAAGCCTAACAGGGGGGAGAAGGGATCCCCTCTCTAGATATCATATTACCTTACAATTCCCCATCAGCATTTGGTGCTAGCTGCCTGAAAAAAAGACAAAAAGGGAGGAAAATGATATAAGCATGTTCTTCATGAAACATGCTGAGAGAATCTGTCAATTTTGGCTGTTGCCAAGGCAACAAGATGAATAGGATACCTGAAGGTCCTCCTGCTGCCTTTGCATCTGTCACTCAGCTTTGAAGTCTGGGTCACTGGAGCTAGTATAAATTTCAGTCAAAAGTTTGGATTGCATCCTTGAAAAGATCCTAACATTATAATTTGGGTTCTATATTTGTTGTTAGCCTTAGTGATTAAAACATGCAATTATCAGGGCCTTAGTAGGAATACCCATTTTGTTTCTTCCTATTATGACCTATTAATGTTATGTTATTTTAAACTTCTGTTGACATATGATCAAAATATTCTTAACAGCCATGACTTGACATACCACATACCTGAAGTTTTTAAGCCACTATGTATAAAGTGGAAAAGTATGAAGTATTTTAGAGTCAAGAGACTTACAAGATGGAAACCCACAAGAAACCATGAAGAAAGTACATGCATGTAGAGAGCAACACTGCAGGAATTCTAGCAGTTACTTGCATCTCAGTAATCTAGCACTGCAAGATGCACAGCTAACTTCCATATAACAATGACATGATACAATATATTCTATAATATACATAAAGACACATACATGTCTATAAAAATCCTATGAAATTTATAAGTTGACAGGCAAATTGAAGGCCCATATACACACACATGTAGGCAAGGCTGAGGCTCTGAACCATGTTTAACTTGTTTAAGTCCCTCCACATTCCTAAAAATGTGTATTATGGTAACAAGTATATAAAACCTGAAATGAGGAGGAGGAGTTCATTTAAAGGTACCCACATAAGTGAATGGGTAAGGCCCTAAGCTCATTTACTTTATATATAAATCCATTTTGATGTGTGTATTGTTGTTGTAGTTTCTGACTTAAAGATGACCCTGTGGTGAACTTATCATGGAGATTTCTTGGCAAGATTTGTTCAGAGTAGGTTTGCCTTTGCCTTCTTTGGAAGCTGAGGGAATTGTGACTTGCCAAAGGTCAGCCAGTGGGTTTCTGTGGCTGAGCAAGGATTTGAACCCTGGTCTTCAGATTCACAGTCCAATGCTGAAACCACTACATCACAGTGGCTCCCACATGCATACAAAAATAAATGGCTTGGATCCAGAGAGGTCTTGCAAGAATGGAAAAACATTTCAGCTGGTAAAAAGCAGTCCTACCAAATCCTTCCACTTCCCTGCTTCCAGCCTGAGTGCCCATTCCACTCCTTCCATCACTTGACTCTCAGGAGCAACTATTACTTGTGGGAGGCAGGCAGGTTATAGGAAGTGTTAGGGAAGCCCTTTCATGCAAGCAGAGTTCCACTTATCTAATCCCAGATTCAATACATTATTGATTCTGACTTTCCACAAAACTAGATCTACACATTTCCTATAAAATACATCTTTAAAATAATAAATTACCAGTATTCAAGACATCTTCTAATATATCCATAAAAATATAAAAGGACAGATATGGAGTGGGGTTGTGTTGCTTTGATTAGACATCAGTCTAAGACAGTCATTATGGCTTTTATATTATTCAAAAGACATAAGAATCAAAGAAAATACATACCACTCTTACTTCCATTCTCTTCATCCTGCAAAGGAAAATCATAAAAATCCAGTCATTGTTTAAAAGACAAACACTCTTCAAAATGTTCATGGCCAAGCTTTTCAAAACTATTTACTGCAAACTGTTGTACAACTGAATAACAAAGAAGCTGGACTTACAGGTAACGCTGGATGTTTCTATTTTTAAGAAATTAGAGAAGCCTTTCCAAGGAATCTCTCCAAGTAAAACTTCAGGGGAAAAAGTCCTTCTATTACTGCAGTTCTCTATGCTTAAGTACACAGGATGTAGGAAAAGCTTTTAAAAGCTACATTTTGGAAGGTACAACTTCCTAATCTTTCCCCCACCACCTCAACCCCAAGCCAGCAGGGCCACTGACAAAAGCATGACCCAAAAAGTTAACTTTTCCAAGTCTTGCACGGGAAGGAACACAGGAAGCTCCCTTATATTCAGTCAAGTCCATAATGAGTCTATTTAGCATGCGAACAAACATGAATTCTTGTAATATGGATCTTTTTGAAAGATACTGATGGTTGTTTTTGCTTCTGTACCCATTCATTCCCTATCCCTCTGTTCTTTGAGAGTGCTGTTAGTTGCTGGATGTCAGAAGTTCTTAAATTTGCACAGAGGGCTTAAAAAAAAACACTGGACGTTTGGTCCTATGTTTTGAGATGAAAAAAAGAATTGCCTTTGCCTTTACTTTTCCTACCATGCATTTTTATACCATTCACCATGCAAACATAACAGCCTACATTAGGATATACATCACAGGGAAAGTGGCCCAAAAGCCACAGCAATAGATGCACATGTATCCCCAGAGGCATTTTTTTTCCATCTGATATGTCTCAGCATGTTTTAAAAAAATAAAAAACTATCACTAAAAAGTTAAAACAAAAAGTTGCAGCTGTTGGCAGGAATTGCCAGCAAATAGCCCATGATCACACAAACATCACCTGGCTATTTTTAAAAATAAGCTGAAGAACTACAGCTACAAATAATGCAACTTCCAGCAATATTTACGCTCTTTTCTCTCCTTAATTGCGATAACTAGCAATGGCTCTCCAAGGTTTGAGACAGGTATTTTTCCCAGCTCTACCTGGAGATGCCAGGGACTGAACATGGGGTCTTTGGTATGCAAAGTATACAATCTAATACTAGTTCACTCGTTCATATATTTTGTTAACTTTCTTTCATGCTATTGAAGTTTTATTTAGCACTTTCAAATGTATTAAGAAACATACAGTGTTTTGTTGTTCTGGAAATTTGGTGTATATATTCTAATGTATTTTTCTTTTTTCCCCTTTTTTAAAACTTTATTTTTAAAATATATACAAACAAGACAACAAAGAAAAAATATTAAATCCCACATACTAAAAACTAAAACGTAACTAGAAACAATAAAACATTTTTAAAAAGTGGTATCAAGCTTTCCCAGGGCAGATTATAGATTGGGCTATATAGAGGAAACTTCTCTGCTTATAAATACAGTAGCCCCTCTACATTCATGAGAGTTTGGGGCACAGGCTTACCCCTACTTTCCCCTCAGACAGAGAAGAGGGCAGTTCTGGAGTTCTAATTACTTCCAGAGGCCATCTTGAGAAAGGAGCACCTGACCAATCAGCAGCCAATACACACCAGAATGTGCAACCACATGGCTCAGAGGCTACGCCTTCAGCAGCAGGAGGGACTTTGCTCACCCAAAAGGAAAAAAACAGTGATTTTAAACACAAGTCTCATAAGCCAGGGCTGAGGAATGCAAGGGATGGGAGGAGGAAATGGGGGGTGGCAAGCATGTGCCCCACGAATAATCAAATTCACAAAGGTCAAACCCACAAATGTGGAAGGAAGACTGTACCACTCAAAAGTCGAACTGCTACTTATCCAAAAATATCAATCATCAAATCCCACAATTAACTTATTATACTTTTTCTCGCATAAAGCAAGTTAACGGATCTCATTATTCACTCACCTTAAAAGAAAACTGAATAGCAGATTCCGGGGGATACACAATGAAATGGCGCAAGGTGAAGCCAAAACCCTGTGATGTTCTTTGTAAAACTACCGTTTTGGGACCAGGCCAAGAGAATGCTTCTTCATCCTCTGATGGGGATACAGCTTCACTTTGTTCTTTTCCATCTTTATTTTTGGACACCTAGGAGAAGGAAACAGCCAGTTGAACTTCTGTCTTTCTCATCATGTTTTACACAACGCTACTGAAAGCAGTTTCATAAAAGCATGATGACTTGTGCAAACGATTCTTGCAAATTTCCCCTCTCTGCTTTTAGCAATCAATGGAACATTTAACTGACTTCAGAAAAAAATGATCTTATGAACATGGAGAGCTCCCTTATACCAGTGCACATTATCTGTCCATCTAGACCAGTAATCCAGCTTTGTTTTGCTCTGGTTGTTTTCAACTTTTTTCCTTTTTGCTGAGAAGCCCTGTAACATCCTGTGATAATGTGCAGAACCTCACTCACACAAGCACACTTACCTCTTGCACATATTTTTGCAAATTCAATATTGAAGAAAAACTGAAGATTGAAGATATGTCCTAGAACTAGATCAGACTGCATTATTTGCAGGCATTCTCTGTTCACGGAATGAGGTTGACTGCCATGTGGACTGCCATGTGGAAAAGGCCAGTTGACTGTTGTGTGAAAAAGGCCAGTTAACAGCAGCAAACTATTCTAGACATTGCTGTTTAAATGCAGTCCCTGTATTACGGAGAAATGATGCCTAGTGCAAACTCCGCCTAGTTTCTTCCAAGGAGAAGTCTGAATGGATGTTCTAGAATGCTGATGCCTACAGCACACTGAATCCCATTGGAAAAGTCTGTTGCAGAAGGTGTGGACAGTATGTTTGGCCTTTATAGCAAGAAAATGGAGCCTTTGGCACTTAGCTGAGAACAATCATATACATAGGTATGTGAATAGGTTTGATTCCTGTTGCATCTTCTGCAAGTATTTTGCTCTGTTCTCTTTGATGGGAACTCTGACGTCACAAGTATTTTTTCACCACAGACAGTAGAAGACTTTATGTTATCTTTGGAATTTCTTGTCAAGATTGTGCATAATCAAATATGCAATTACCACACCCAAGACTATCCTGTCTCTATGCTTTTGATTCATTCTGTTCTATAGGTAAGTGTCATCTGGAGGACAGATACTCTAGCAAGTGTGGGAAAAAAAACCCTTTCCATAACCTTTCTGCCTTTCCTCTCCTGCCAATTCTTTTCCCTTCAGAATCTGGCAAAAAAAAGGGGGGGGGCAATGAAAGGCCTATTCAAAAAAGTGGTTCACAACCACCACATTCTGTTACTGAAAGAATACAAAAGGAAAATTGAAAGGAAAGCCCTATGTGACATGCTACTTTACAAATTATTTAAAGAAATACAAAAGACAACAGGTAGTGAAAAAGTCATTTCACTTGCCCAGCTGATAGATTTGTAGGATTAATCTTTTGCTGTTGACACCAACTTTCAACTGGCCTCTGTGGTTTTAAATTCATTCCTAGAGAGACATCCTTCCACTCCCTACAATTTCAGCATGTCAATACAGCTCCTTCTGAACACTGAAGAAATCACTGAGCTGCCATGGCTAATACCCACTGCTTTCCAAGAATTTAAAAATAATTTTATTTTTTAAAAGGAAAAAATCTAAATGAACTATCACCAAATGTTACGGCACACATAAAGTACTCTCTAGATTTACCAGCTTTAGATGAAAGTGTTATGATTAATGGTCAAGGATAATGTGAAGTGCTGATTAAAACAATTGGAAGGGACCAAGGCTGTCAATCCTTCAATTGCACAACTGGACTTAAGGTAATTAGAGACAGGCATGGGTCTGTTTCTGGTTTGTGCTTGTGTAACACAAGGCCCATCATAAGTGCATTCTCTCACATTTTCTATGTATTTAACAACAAAACCATACATAGCTCCCATAAAACATCCTTTATACATGCTTTACCATAAAATACACATACATTCAAACTTTTTTTTCTCTTTCAATTGAGAGCTGCATCACACTCTGTAAGAAAGTGCACAATCCAAAGCCAAACTACTTTCCAATCATGTAACAAAATGTGGGAAGTTGGAAGTTGGCTAGCTTACTTGAAAGTGAAGACCAAACAAAATTTTTCAATACTTCTGATGAAACAGTACTTTTCTTTGTGACCCATACTAGTAGCAGTAGTAGGGGGAATAATGATGATGATGATGATGTTTATTTATACTGCTCTTTACACTAAAGGACAAAACAACGACATATACATTATATAAGGCATTATACACATTATGTAATGTGTGTCCCTGTAAATAAGGTATACAGATTTAACAGATGAATGATAGTTGAATGCTTATTACTAGAATTTTAAAAGCTTTTATCATCATCATTAACAGAATAATCCAAATGATATTTGCAAGAAGTTTTTCAAGCCAATGTCATCGCAGTACAATATGCCATTAAAAAATTGTCCAAAGAGATGCAGTTTTTGATATTCACTTGGCAATGCAAACCTATGTATCTCAATTTAGTAAGTTGTATGGAGGTTGGTGAACTGGATCCAGGTTTAGTCACGCAGAGGGCAGAGCTACTGAAATAATGAGCTTAAGTTAGTCATAGCTATCCCAAGTCCTGTTGATTTCAGTGGATCTACTCTAAATGCCATTAAATCTGCATCCAAACCCTTGGCACTTACACCTTGTATGAGCATACAGCTTTACCGCCTGGGACGCTTGTTCTCACTACTTCTATCCCCTTCTCCTACAAAGGTGCTGTTTCTTCTACAAGCATCATCGCTATGGAGGAAAAGCCATGTACAACATCAGTACAAACTGCTGGCATTAGCAGGCACATAGTTTGGGATGCCCATTGTCTTTAGCTTTGTCAATGATTTCAGTATCATGGAGTATCTTTTATCAAGCTTTGGCTAATCAGCCAACTATGCCCCAACATGAGGTAGTCTGATTGAAGCCATCTTTGCACTGGTAACCTTCCACCTGAATTACTGGGTTTTGTTATATCCTAAGATGATCTGGAAACTTCAAATAGCACAAAACAGGCAAGCAGCGCAGCTCATTAAGACTGGCTGTTTTGAACACATCACCCTAATGCTAAGTCAACTGTCCTGATAACCAGTCTGTCACCAGACACAATTCAAAGTGTTGATACTAACTTTAAAATCTTAAATGGCTAGGGTTCAATTTACTTGAAAGAACATTTGCATCCACTTCATCCTGACTGGAAACTTCTTCAGAGGGTCTTCTCTGGGTGCCAACATCCACAAAAGTATAACAGGTGGCTATCCCAGAAAGAGTCTTCTCAATAGTGGCCCCCATATGTAGAATACCTTTCAAAGACAAATCTGCTGGTGTTTTGTTCTGTTTTGGGGCTTTTTAGCAGCATTTAGGTATCAAGCTTATAAACTTCTATGTACTTCCAACAGACATTCACAACTTTATCTGTTAAAGTTTTGCTGTAGTCTCTTAACTCTCTATTCTGGTGAAATCTGTGATTTTATTATTTTTGTTTTTAGTCCATGAGCCACCCTGGCAGGCACAGTTTGATGAGCAACACATAAACATTTGAAACAAATAAAGACCTCTTTAAAGCCTAATGGACCCAGATGAAGCTATCTTAGGGTATAGCATATGAACGTGCTTGAGTAGTTAGTGCAGTTCCTGAGGCCTTGTTGTCTTCTGAGAGAGGTTCAGTTGGTGAATAAGAGAAACTAGCCTTTTCTATTCCAAGATCATCTGCAAAGATAATGGTATCACCTCACATTGCCCATGTTAACAAGAAACTGTAATATTTGCTGGGTGATCCTTTAGTTAATTTTCCTTTCCCAGGCTTTTTGGTCTTGTTTCAGCTTTTAAAAAACTATCTGAATTTTTTTTTATCTGAAATACTAATCTGAAATATTTTGTCTGAAATATTTTTAAAAGACAGTATATATTATTAATCATATCTTATTAAAATATTTATTTGGCTTTATTCTAAAAGTGTTTTATTGTTTTAAGATTCTATGCCTATATTTTATTTTTATAGTTCAAGGATTTTTTAAAATATCTTTTAAATATTAAATATTAAATATTTTTTTAAATATAAAACACCAAGAAGACTTCTTGTTGATGGTATAGACAATGTGCAAAACATGAAAAGTATTTCTTATATCGTGAATATTGTTGCAGAGAAGCCACTCTGTGCATGACCCCTGCAGCACATACTGTTCATACATTATAATGCATTCATCCTTCCTTCTTTCCCTTCCTATTCAAAGATTTATGCATAGGGGGAAAAGCATTCTATATGAAGCAGCCCATTAGACACTTTATCAAATAGTTCTGCACTTCTAAGAATTGCACTCAGACTGACAATAACTGTACAATTTAGCTTGGATTAATTCAAAGTTCTACCCACCCAAGATATCTAACAATCAAAAACTATTTAAATGAGAAACAAAAAGGGAACAGTCTTTTGGAATAAATGTTTCCACATGGACTATTATGCTCATGGGGCATGAATGATCACATTCACTTTACAATTTACCCAGGGCTTAATCCACTGAAAGGAACCGAATGCAAAATTTCTGCTGGGGGCCCAATCCAACAACTATTGAAATCACCTGGAATTTTACCAAGTCCAAAAAGATATTGCCTTAAAATAGCAGAGTAGAGGCTCTGGGCGAACACAACAAAACTGCCGTTTACAAGAATCCATTTATCTAAACTCTGTAATATCCTGAAAGTGGTCTTATTCTACTAAGATAAAGTTAATGATCATGTTTGCAGTTCCAAGGTCCACTATCATATAAATTTTCCATATGTGCTAATGAGGTGGCTCAGGACAAATATATATCATTCTGGACAGACTCCTATAGGGACTACAGCATTTATATTCTTTCCAACTGCACACCAATTACATGTGCCCTATTGTACTAAGACAGACCATCTCAATCATGCTTCAAGCTTGCTTTTAAACAGTGCATAAATTTAATGATGGAAAAAGCAGGTCTGGGGTACACAAAAGAAAAGAATACAAATTATTGCTAGCAGAATGAAAATAGCAGCAAAATCTATAGGAACAGCACTCTAACATCAAGGGGCCAAAGGACAGTGAAAGCATCACCCTTCAGTGACTCCACACTGCCACTACTAGCTCAAGGCCAGAGAATATTGGCAGGAATTCCCTTTTCTCTTCAGCTGTGATGTTTTGGAAAATGGATTATTTAGGCATGAATCTTTTGTGAGGTCACTTCTACAGAGAAACACCCCTTTGCAGCACTGAGGGGGTCACACATTTGGTTTTATCTACAGCTGCATGACAGACATAATAAAGAGTGGCTAAGTTCTATGGAGATCAGCATAAGTGCACTATTTTCCTTTGAGTCTTCCAGCAGAATGTGATGTTCCTCTGGGGTGTCTTGTATCATTTGTTTATGCTATTCTGTAAAAACCTTCTATGTTTTTGGACTCAGAAGTATTTCTGGTAGTGTGGCCAATGATGTTAGAGGAGCATTTGGAGGAGATGAAACAACAGTCATTTGATGATCTAGGTAAAGGAAAGGACGTTCAGATATCTGAAGACTGTTCTATCATTCCATGTTGTACCCCATTGGACCTTACATCTTGCTTTTTAACGCCAAGTCAGAAAAAAGGATCTGGTTTGGGATAAATATGCTGATCTGGCCTGTATCACTAAAACCTGAGCAAATGAAATTAGTATTCACAAGCTTACTGGTAACCTGCATGATGAAGAAGGATTGCCATTACAACTGTGATTTCATTATCTTTATCAGGCATTCTAGCAAAACAATCTACTAGGTTAGAGTTTCTGCATTTAGCGTTGGGAGTCAGGGATAGGATAGCAAATCTGTAGCTGAGCTAACTATGCTGCTCCCTAACTATCGCTCTACCTAAACTGGCACAACCAGTATTAGATGGATTCAAGGTATCTCAATGGCTATTAGCCAAGAAAACAGGAGACTATTTATTTTACTAAAGTATGTAAATCCCTATTTCCTTTTTTTTTAAAAAAGAAAAAAATCCAAAGTGATTAATAACATTCAGCTGAAAAGAACATAAAAATGTAAGGGAGAACAAAAGCAGAAAGCACAAATAACAGATTCTGTAATCACTGCCAAACTTGTCTTCACCATCAAAATCCATAGTATTCAAAAGCCTTTTGAATGAGCCACTTCTTAACTCAAAATAGATAGAGCCAGGCAAGCTTCCCTAGGAAGGCAGCACAAATTAAAAGTACAGTATTGCAAAGAAGACCTGTTTGTAGCGCCCGTTTCTGGTATGTAATAGGATCTGCAATATTGACCTGAGTGCGCTTGAGAAGAAACGGCAAATCAGCACCTTGAACTGGTCCCAAAGACAACTAGGCAGTCAGTGAAGATGAAACAAAATCAGAATTACACTGTCCAGCCCAGCCCAGCCCAGTTAGTATTTCAAAAGACACACATAGAACAACTGAAGCTTCCAAGCACTCTTCAAAGGCATCCCCATATAAAGCACAGAGTAACAGGTAAATATGGACAATAAGATGTATATGATAAACTAGATGATCTAATTTAATTAAATGAATACCTAGCTACTGTTACCCTGCTGGCATCTAGGAGCAATGTTGGATCACTGCGTATCCTAGACTGCAAATTAGGGGGGATGGGGGTCAACTTCATCAGAAACAGGGTGTATACCTAACCTTAAATTAAATTATCCGCCAGCCTACAGTACTTCTGTTTTATCTGGATTAAGCCGCAATCCTACATACAGTAAACTAAGTAGTAAGCCTCAACAAATACTGTGGAATGTTCTTTTGTTTAACAATACATAAAATGGTGCTAACAGTGAATGAACCATTCCATATTCAGAAGAAGCACCCCACAGGGAATCAAATGCAAGAGGCAGAAGGAATAACCATTTCACAATCACAAGTCTCCCTTGTGACCTATCTTGCTGGTGATTTGTATGTATTCAGTTTAGATTTTCACAACCTATTTGAAAGGTTAAAACTGATGGGGAGGGGATATTTAAAATGTACCAGACTATCTTTAGCAATTTATAGAAATATAAAAACTCAAGTATTCAACTTGAACACAAAAAGTAAATGAAATTTCTTTTCATCAGAACTTGGGGGTTATCCACACCACAGTTGATTCTATTTATAAAAGCAAAAATTCCATTTACAAAAGCTAAACAAGTACACAAGATGCATAATAAATTCTACCTACTTCATTTTAGGTTCATAGGCAATTCCATTACACATAACATTTCATATACAGCACCTATTTAATTTTCACCTTTTTATATTTACAAATATACAAATGAAAATTGAAGATATACTGTTTACCAAACAAACACAAGATATAGCTCTGAAACAAATATTCCATACCAATTGGGATTCATCCCACAGTGTCTGTGCCTGAACTGCCATCAGTGGCGTGGAAACCAGTTGCAATGATAACAGCATTGCAATCTCAGAACAAAAACTCCAGTCTCTTGCTCTCCCCTGAACAACCATCAAAAAGAATCTTCACCCAACTCTGTAGTCAGGATAAGGTCTAACACCTCAGTGAATAACTGTTTTCACAGCAGTTTATTTGTTCCATGAACATGTGGTTATTCAAGATCCCTCCTAGTACTGCAATTTGAGGAAAGAAAAGTAGAGAAGTAGTCCAGTTCATACTAAAACTGTATGTAATCCAAAGCTGGGGGAGGGTGCAAGAGTCAGCATAAGAAGGAGAAGATTCTGATTTGTAGAGACAAGAATGACTTGCTGGGAACACAGTTCCTGCATGCTTTCACTTGTGAACTGAACAGAAAACGATAGCCATGTCAAAACTATTTATGAGTCAATGTGTCATTTTCTAAAGGTGTTCTTTAGGAAAGGAGCTTCATTCGCCTGACTCCAGGGTGAAGCAATATAGCTACACAATGAAACAACTCAGCAAACTGTTTCATTATTCAGAGTTTTATTCAGAATTATAATCCTCAGCTCAGCCATCTCTGTTGAAACTAATTTGCATTTTATACTGAAGTAAGGGGAAAAAATACAGGCAACTCCTAATTCTGCTCCTAATGTCCTTACAGGTGATTATTCTAAAATTTGTTATAACCCAATCCTGTTTGGTCAGCTCATAATTTGTTGTTGTTGTTTGCCTTCAAATAATTTCCAGCCTAAGGCAAACCTATCATGGGAGTTTCTGGAGGCTGAGAGTGTGTGACACACCCATTTTATGAATCAAGTTCAGTAAGCCCCGAAACAGGATTAGTCAATCTAGCTAATTCTAGCAGACAAATAGGTAAGACAAAGGAATTCCTCCACTTAATCACTGTGTATGAAAAATACCAGGTAGAAAGCGATATAATAGTAGGAATCCATTTTCAACCACAGACCTAAAATTGAAAGAGATGGAGAAATGAAGCAGCCAAGGACAGCTTTCTTGGCAACTGCTCCCAGAGCCTAGAAGTCCCTACAAAGGAGAGGCTAGTCAGACTCACTCCAAGATGTCCTTCCATAGACCCTTTTATTGAAGGAGTGCTTTTGGCAACTTATTAGGGAAGGGACTTTTTGGTGTGCCCTCCTTCCATCAACATGTTTTAAATTGCACTTTTAAGTCAACAGATTGTATTTCTAGCTCAATTTGTTTTAACTGAATTTTATTCACTCTTATTTTGAGCTGGCTTAAGTCCCATTTTTGGAAGAACAGTGGGGTGCATATCCCATAAACAGAGAAAGAAGACCTGTCATCTTGTTGGTGAGTTCCAATTAAAGTAGACCCATTCAATCAATAGTTTGAATAGCAAGTCAGTACACAGATAAATCTAAAGGATTCATACTCAATTCTAATTAGGACTAAAATAGGACTGATGTCAAGGAGCCTAATGAGAAAGCTTGTGTTTTTCTTGTATTCGTTTATAGACTGCCCTTTCCCCCCCACTACTGGCTTACACAAGATTAAAACCAATATAGATTAAAATGTATACCACAACATTAGTAAAAATATATAAAAGTTACTCTAAATGCAATTAAACAATTTATAGAATTAAAACCATTTAAAAAATCATTAAAAGAAAGAATATACAAATCAACAAGACAAGACACCACTAGAAGGCCAAACTGGGCTTTCACTGGAGTGACTTCAACCACCTCGCACCAGCTCAGTAAACATACATTCAGACTGCAACAAAGACATACATTCTAGACTGATAAACTGCTATAGCTTGAAACAGCTAGTCGGGGGAAGCAACTTCTAAGTAAGGCTGGAATCTGGACAGATTAACGGAGGACAGTTCCATCAATAACTGTAAGCTATGATAACTAAATGTAATCTCTATGCTCAAAGGAAGCATATTTAATAATACCACTTATTTGGGGGAACACAGAAAAAGGGCAGCTGCTGCCACTGCTCTTTGCTTAATACCAAAAATAACATTCTGAGAATCCTAGGACCACCTGTATGGCCACTTTTATGTCCTTATACCATTCAAGACTGCTTACAGTATCTTTGCCACATCCATCAGCAAAATATACGGATCTTAGCTTGTTCATTACCTAGAACATCTTTGTTCATACACAGTCTTGAGGATAACAGTGGTTGGTTGGTTGGTTGGTTGGTTGGTTGATACTACCTACATTCTCATGCAATTTACCTCCCTTGCCAAGATTTACCAACAACTCTAGCACCCCAAGCTGCCTAAGAAACTATTAATGGCATACACGATACCTCATGAGAAAAACAGTTCTACACAGCTCCAGTGCTCCACCCACATTGCAGTGAGAATGATAGTAATTCCATCTGTGGGTCAGGGAAAGAACAGTGTTTCTAACAGTTTTGCTATAAACCCTGAACAAAGGAGAACAAACCTAAATGCAACTGGTTTACAAGTCTAAGTTAAAATTAAGAGTGAAAAGACATTATTTAGTATTTGATAAGTAAGCCTATACTTCTGTCCAGATATACACACACTCTTGACTCTTTTCTCTAGCTGGGAATAGACAAGGTCAAAGAGAAAATGGAATGGAATATGGCACATTTCCAAACCTCTCAGGTATTTGCACTTGGCAGGAAATACCTTGAACTGCAATGGAAAATATGCCAAAGTGTACTGAAATGCAGTACAAAACTACTATTCATTTTTAACTCCTATGTAAAGAAGTGGGGCTTTAAACCAAGCCTAATTAGAACTCATTCTGAACAAGGTAAAGTAAGCTCTAACAATTACTGTAATAACATTTAAAATTCAAATATCATACAAACTTTGAGGATTAAGAATGGGGGAGGAGCTGTAGTTTCTTCTGCCTACAGAAATGGAAATGGTACAAGAGTTGATAATCCACACTTCTACAAGGCCATCAAAAATGTACACTGTCACTTACATTTTGCAAAAACTGTAATCATTTCAAGACTCAGGCCCTTTCCACAGCTTACCTCTGTCTGGCGCGAGGATCACACGAGCAGCCTCTTCCATGAGGTTCTCATGTCTCCTCTGCTCCAGCTCCGCAGGAGATGCTGGCCGGCCGGCAACACAAGGGCTCCGCCTCTTCCTTCCGCAGCGTAGCTGGGTATTTTCCCAGGCTGCGCTGGGGGAAGAAGCACGAGGGCTGCGGCTCCAGAGGCTCCGCACGGACGGTAAGTGTGTGTGGGGCCCCAGAGCAATGTGTGACTGTGCATCATTTTCGGCTAAAAGCGAAAAATGATATAGTGTGCATTCGACGCCTGCTGGCCCCAGCAGTGTCGCGTGATTGCGAGGATGTCATCTGAAATGCTCCTTGCAATCGCGCAATGCTCCAGAGGCCCTTTCGCATGACAAATGTCATGCCGAAAGGGCCTCACTTCACATACATTTAAATGCTCATTGATTTGGGATAGTCTTTAACACAGCCTTTCCTCACCTGGTACTTTCCAGATGTTTGAGGGCTTCAATAGCTGAAGCTGATAGAGGTGGTTGCCTTGCATTTAAGTACTTACCTGGTAAATTTCTAATCTGTTATATCACAAAGAGCTATCTTATGGCCAATTTTTCGCAGGCAATACAATTGTTTTCATGTTATTTAGCAAACAGCCCAAAGCCCTCTGATCAAGAAGTACCTATTTAGCCTATTCAGCACATTCAAAGAAAAGCATATTAAAAGAAAAGCTCACTTAAGAAATCCTTACTATTTTATGCTAGCAAGTAAGATAGAGGTCTTCAGGTAGAAACAGTAAAGCACTGCATTTCATTCACCCTAAAATTTAAGAAGGCATCTGCTGGAGTTAATAAAAATTGCATCAGATAAACCAATCTAGACTAAAACACTTACTATTATCCCATGTCATTTTTCTTTTTAGCAATACAGAAAAAAAACACTAAAATACAAAAATAAAAGCTGAAATGAAGATTTAAGTATGTAAAAGAATCTCTTCCAATAGCCCTTATTATCTGCTCCACCATCTTATAAAGTCAGGCTGGTGGATATATCTACCAGGACATTCTCTGTAGCAGCACCCTAACTGTAGATCTCCACCCGAAGGGAGGTCAGGCTGGCTCCATTCCTTCTGAGATTCTGACATGCAATGAAGGCTATGCTATTTCACTTGACCTTTCATTCTTAGAAGTAAGGGTGCCTACTCTCGGTGCTTTTAAGCTATTTTAATTGGTTTTAGAATTAGCCTAATGAGGAGTTTTGAAGTGTTTTAATTGGTATTGGTATTGACTTCTGCAATGTGCTCTACATAGGGCTACTCATGTGCTTAGTACGGAAACTTCAATTAATTCCGAATATGGCAGCCAGGTTGGTCACCGGGAGATCTAAAACTGACCACATAACACTATGATTCTATTCTGAAGTCTTGACATTGGCTGCCTATTAGTTTCCAGGCACAGTACAAGGTATTGGTTTTTACCTTTAAAGCCCTTCATGGCTTGGGGCCAGCCTACCTGCGGGATCGCCTTCTCCCATATAATCTGCCCCGCACACTAAGGTCCTCTGGGAGGAATTTACTGCAGCCAATCAGAACTAGGTTGGCTACAGTTACCCAGAGGACCTTCTCTTCTATCGCTCCCAAACTATGGAATGGCCTGCCGGAAGAGACCCGGCATATTACCAGTCTTGACTGCTTTCAAAAGGCAGTCAAGACTGTCCTCTTCTGACAGGCCTTCCCAGACTAGTGTTCCACCACCTCTCATCAACTGTCCTCTTGTTTTTAATCTTGTTCTTAATTTGTTTTAATAGTTAATGTGTTTTAGGGGGTTAGAAGGGCTGGTGGGTGGGGAGGATGGGGTACATTTTAATGTTTTAATGTATTTTATATATTGCTGTAATGCTGCCTCGATCCATTGGGAGAGGTGGGATAAAAATTATTATTATTATTATTATTATTATTATTATTATTATTATTATTATTATTATTATGTTTTTTATCCACTATGTATTGCTTCAATGGTTGGACAAGCAGTGATAAACAAGCACCTTAAATGTACAAGTTACTACAAAAATATAACAATGGACACATTACTGCTGTTTGCACAGAGATCAGGAAAGCAACCCTGCTTAGCTTCTGTTATCAAATAAGAGAAGAAGGCCAGAAAGTCATTTTCACTTGCTAGTGAAAGGTTGCATGTCCTTGCCCTTAGAATCCATAGCAAGAAGTAAATGTGATGAAGATAGCATTCCCATTATTTACAGGATAGTAAATAGCATTCAGCCAGTAACTAAGTATAATGAACTAGGCATAATGATCTATAACATAATACAGTTAAGATCGTTAAGTAACTCAACGATTTCTTGATTGTAGAACCAGACCTGTCAGGAAGGAAATGGTTACTGAAGTAGGGTGGGCACCCAGTCAATGCCAAATAGATGGTCAGTGGATTGCTCGGTATTTGATGAAGGTGAAATGCTCTGAAGTATCCCATGAAGTGCTGTTGATGCTTTAAAAACTTTCCAGCTATTCACTAATTGTAAACAATTACAAATTCTTTTTAATGCCCACTCTTCATTTGTTTTATTTGTTTTGATTTCACATTTTTATATTGTATGACTATGAACTGACCTTGGTGTTCAAGGGTACAAGCCAAGTAAGTATTTGTTCAATAAATCCTTCATATTTAGAGAAACTTTATTTGGCACTGCTAGAAGTCAATATGGTTTTTAAAAAATTCTCCATCATATTTTAATAACAGGAGTTCTAATTCTAGTTATCATGTGCCCCACAGCAAGTGTCTTGCCCTCCACTGACTGCGATGAGCCCCAGCTTTGCATATGGCTGTAGCATGAGAAAGACTGGACAGGAAAGTATCCCCACAGGTCTACTTTGCTCTTCAGGCACTCCAAACACTTCAGAAACATCACAGGGAAAACAAAAACCAGAGCTCCCTTTCAAGAATAGGAATTAAAAGAGAGTGACTGACTGTCCCAGTAATTGCATTCTGCTTCAGAGTCATCTCCAACTACTTATCCCAGCCCTTCCCCAGCCCTTAGAAAGAGAGAGAGATTGGCAATAACATTTTTTTGCAGGGGAGCTACCTAGGTGAGTCGAATGTTGTGGATCCCTCATCATAACAGTATGTTGTTTGGGGGGGGGTATGTAATGAGCAGACGTATTAAATCTGTTAATTAAAATATACTTTTTATGTTTCAATAAAGTTGCTGCTTTTAAGACACTTGACAATTATTTGAAGGGACTAGTGGGCATTGACAGAACAACTGAACTAAGCAGGAGATTCCTTTTTAATTCCATCATGGTACCATTTGTCAGCAAAGGTAAGTATGAAAGGTACTTTTTACTTCTAACAGCTGCCTTCCAGAATAACAGAAGTTTCTGAACTGTTAGCTTCAAAGGCTACCCTATGCAGAGCTCAATGCAAAAATCCAATGTTAGGTACTGTAATTGCCGGCATAAAAGACGCACCTGTGTATAAGATGCACCACATTTATATACTGGCAAATACTATTTGCCAGCATATAATACACACTGTTGTATAAGACGCATCCCATTTTCAAACAGCATTTTTCAGGGGGGAAAATGAGTCTTATATGCCAGCAAATACCATACCTTTTTAAAATGAAACTAGCATGTATTTGTGGATAAGGAGCACTCTGAATATGGGCATCAGTAATCCACCTTAACAAATTCAGGGACTCCTAGTCCATCTGGCATGGGATACTGATGTCCTGTCATCTCTTAACAGAGATGACAGCTCAAAAAATCTACAAGAGGAAGAATACTCTAAAAATGAATTCAAAGATAGATCTTCATATTACAGTACTGTAATGTCTACACATGGAAACCATAACATAAAAACTGAAACCACAAAAAGCCCAGAGATTTGGGTCTTTAGCATGGATGTTGCTCCAGAAAAGCTGCATGGATGTCAATACTCTGGTAATACATCCACGTGGAGATACCCATATGACTGCTTTTTAAAAATATTTTTTGTCACAATCGCACACTACTTAAACAGTCTGTCCAAATAAAGGTAATATACAAGCACACACTATAAAATAAATATTCAAAGATTATAACCACAAACTTCAGACAATTACATTATACTACTTCACACTACACAATTCCATTAGCTAGCATATGGTTATGCATAAATTTGACTTCAATCTACTTTAGGGACTGCAAGTACACATGTGGGAGGGGAACTAAAAATGTGAGCCAGAGGACGCAACAAAAATATCTAGGAAGGGGTCAGTCCAACCATAAAAAGGGTAAGAAACCAGAAGGAAAAAATAACATTCAGGAAAGAAAAATCAGCTGGACACCAAGACAGAAAATAATAGGTAAGGTTGAGTGTTTGAGCTATGTACTGAGAATAAGTACCAAATAACAAAGAAACAGTGTCCAGTATGTTTGTGGGCCCCAATCCAAAAAGCATTTTTAACTAGAGGCTGATGTGTTTACATGGTTACCACATTCACAGTGGGGGGAGGGGAGAGTCACAACCATTACAAACTGAGAAGCCACTGAATTTCCCAGACATTTCTAATTCAAGACAAATGGGTTGTGTGAGGAAAAAGTGAATGACAAAGAAACTAATTGCTGCAATACAAAATGTATATTTTTAGCTTTTAAAATCCAGAGGGAATAACCCCCCTCTATTATTTGAATATATTAAACCATAAAAATCAATGCATATTAAGGATAGAAGGAAAGAAGCACTGAAAAGAGAAACAGACAGAATGGACTTCTATCTTGGACTTCTCAAAAGTGAAGTCCCTGCTCCTAGATAAGCACATATATAGGACTGTGAGGAGAGTAAGCCTGCCAACTTACAGCAGTCCCATGAATTTCATAAAGTTTCTTTAGTCAGAGAATACTCAAGAGGTGACTTTGCCAGTTCCTTCCTCTGAAATACAGCCTACAGCATCTAGTATTCATTGGTGGTTTCCCATTCGAGAATAACTAGGGCTGAGCCTGCTTAGTTTCTGAGATCAGATGGGATCTGGTCCCCTTAGAGTATTTAGGCATCAGGGTAATACTCACTTAATGAAAGCCTAATAAAAATACGGTTGTTTTAAAAAGTTGGAAAGTACTTCCCTGGCAGATTAAACCAGTCACTTATTCTACAATACGAGTACTTTCAGATGCATTCAAACCACCCTACTGTTTATCTTAACGCTGCTAAAAGTTGCAAAGAGCTATAAAGTACTGCAGATTGTCCTCTCTTCCTTTTATATTGTGGTGCAAGTAGTTCCCATCACTAGTAGCATATTTGGTCTGAAACTGGACAGATCTCAATGAATTCTGTAAAACTATGCCTCCTCAAATAGCTAACAGCTTGCAACCTGAACAGACTTTTTTAGAATAGAGATCCAAGCCATTCAAAACCATACTCCTTTGAAATATGTAGGGGAAAAAATCAATAACTTCAGGAGACAAAGCTTTCAATCAAGAAGCTCCTTTTTTACAAAGTGTCCCCCAGTCCCTCTTTTTTCTTCCTTATCCTCCTTCTAGCTGAAAGTTGTTAGTAGCATCAGTGTCTGAAAGATGATAAAGGAGGATCCTAGAAACATCTCTGGTGTTGGGTTGCAGCGGCGGGTCTGCAGTATACAATGCGAAAAAAAGGTTGAGCTGGTAAAGAATGGCATTCTACTTTAACTGTGTGTGTGTCTGCCTGCAACAGACAAGGTAAAGGGTAGGTGCCTCTAGAACCCCTTACTGAGCATGCGTGAACAGTAACGCAGACAGAAGAGGAGAGCAGATAGGTCTGCCTCACTAGCTTCCTCCAGAGTATTAAAAAAGCACAGACCTGTAAGTTTGGCCATCAAAATGGAAATCATAAGAAAAGCAGAGGCTGGTAAAAGAAAAAGTCATTCCTGGATATAGCTTGGAAGCAGCTTTCAAACAGTATGTAGAAAATTCAAACGGTTTTTCTTATGCGAGGGATACCTGACCTAGTTGTTTCATTTCACAAACACACACATTAATTTTAGTTTTGAATAAAAGGTTGATTGAAATGTGTTCAACCGTTCTTTCGTTGTGGTACAAAAACCTACCCCTATCCTTTTCCATGTTATTTTCTCCACTGGTATGAATATTTGTGTTAAAGATGTAATGCCAGGAACATATCTACTTCATTAACCAAGGTAAACAATAACAGACCTTAACCAAAAGTGTCTATATGAAAGAGTCTAGAAACTGTTACTATTGAAAAATATTTCAAGTGCTGGGGACAACCAGCAGTTTTGTCTATATTACATCTATTGCAGTTGTCCTAATTTTAGTTCCAGTAGCTGCCAGCTTATTTCCAGGCCCAACTCAAGGTGCTGCTGTTAATCTTTCAAATTGGGAATTGAGACTGGGATATCTTGAGAATCACCTTCTTCCTTAGGTTATTCCACACAAGTTCTGTTCATGATTTCTGGCACTGCTTCATATATCCCAACTTTAAAGAAGGTAACAGCTACAAGTTGCAGAGTGTTTTCAGTCACTCACATTGTGGAGTATTTTGCCAATCGATACCTATCAGCTCTGAGCACGGCTGTCTTTTAACTGCTATGTAAAAAATTTTTTTAAAGACGTTGAGTTCACTGTTTTAAGACTTCTTGAGCGTAATCACCTCTGTTTGTTTAGGTGCTGATTTTATTAAATTGTTATTTTTTAATTTATTAGAAACAGAGTTTAAAAATACTGTTGATCTGTTGTTGGGGTTTTTTTTTACTGCTTGTGATTCTTTTCAGGGAAAGAGATGGGAAAAGTTTATAAAACAAGTAAATAATAAAGTATTTCATTAGCTGGGAATTGATGGAAGCAAGATGAAATGGTAAGTTCTAGGCAGGTAAAAAGGGAACATTCCATTTGCATTTAGATATATCTATAATGCATGGGTGGCATTAAGCACTGCAATCTCTGTTCAAAGCAAGACTGATGCAAAACTGGTTTCCATTCTGCAATTTCACATTCCATTTGTTCCTCTAAACCAGGAATGAGCAACTGTGGAAGGTTAAGGAGGTGTATTAGGCCCCCACTGGACCTTGGATGGCTGTACATCCCCATTGCACGGTCCCTGCAAAGTAGGTATGTAAGCAACTAATTTTGAACTGAGCCCACAACTGCTCTCAAACACCCTCTAGGGGATATGGGGGACTTTTTCTCCACATCTATAGCCCTCTCTCTTCCTGGCCATTTTAGGCCCAGGAGTCTTTTTTAACAACAGGAAGTGAGCAAAAGTCACTTTCTGTTCATTTCTTGTTTCAAAAAATGGCTTCTCTGGGGCCTAAATTGGCCAGTATGTGGCAAAAATGTTTCCCATGGCACATAGAAGGCATTTGGGGGCTAACAAAAAAAAAAAAAAGGAAACAAGTTTTTGCAAAGATTTTCTGGGGGGCCCAGGAGCCACAACAGTGACCCTGGAGGTTACAAGTAGTCCATGGCTTGCACTTTACCCACTCCTGCTCTACACTGGTTTTCTTCAGAAAAGCTACCCTGAGGTTTGTAACTCTGGTACTAGAGAGAGTAAAATGCTCAGCTCATCAAGCATCCCAATGTTTTTAATTTTTATATGCTCACACTTAAGACCTTCTGAATGGCTGTTCCCAGGCTATGGAACAATGTTCCAAAGGAAGCTAGGCTGGTCTCCTCCCTGGTGTCCTCTCACTAGTAGGCTAAGACTTAAAAAAAAATAGGGAGAATTTTGGCAAAGGGGTGTATATGTGCTTCTTCTTTCCCTTTTTAGCTTTTATTCTGCTTTTAATTTTAACATGAGAATATGTTTAATTGTGCTTTAGCTGAATCTGTTTTATATGAGATACTTTGGGTCCCAATATTGGAAGAAGAGTGGGATATAGCTAAACTAAACAAAAATCTAATCTAAAATAAAATAACTATGTAGACATTTATCCTCAGCACTGAATCTCATCAGATATTCCTGAGCCAGTTTGTTATCTTTATTTACAAATTTTCATGAGAATTAAAATTTTGGTAATTCTATGTTTATCAACCTAAATTTCTTGCAGAAAGAATGAGATGAAATAAATTCAGAAATTAATACATTTTGATTTCTTTTTTAAAAAAATGTTATACATGTTTACAGAATTGTACAATATTAAGGAATAATGGTTTCTTTTGTGCAAGAGGGTTATGATTTTATACCCATACTCTGGAATTCTGCTAAGGATTTATTATTTTTTGTCTTCAGACTACCAGACAGAAATATGTGCAGGAAAATGCTGAACACTTGGACTATAATGCAATCTCAATTTGAGTCTGTTAAATTGACAGGACTGTTTTTAATGCTTACTTTTGTCAAAGCCTGGAGTTTATAAATGCCAAGAGCTACCCAAGGTTTACTCAGAATGTTTCATGTAACTCATGTGATCCAATTCATTGTTTTTTTCTTAGGCATCTTAATTGGTACATTCTGCATTGACTCAAGCAAGTTAGGTTACTGAATACAGAAATGCAGAAGAGCGTGCATATCTAAAACTGCTAGAGGTCTAGCGCAGAACTACACAAAATGGTGGTCTGTAGACCACTGCTGGTCTGTGAGCTATTGGCTGCTGGTCCACAGCAAGTTTCCAGGAGAGAAAGAAACAGTTCTAGTCAATGAGCAGAAATATGGTATGGATCTCTGGCCCCGCTGGTCTTCCACAAAAAATTGCTTAAAAAGCACTGGTCTAGTGGATTATACATTTCACGTAAAGACATGTTTTTGATCTTTCAACACCCACATCCAATTTTAGCTTCAACATAAGTGATTTTGTTTCAGCCTCCAAATGTACAGTCTTTAAATAAAATTCTCTATTGCTCATTACAGGAAGTCAACCGTCTTAAATAATTCAGTGTCCTGAAGACTTTGTTGTTGTTAACTGCCATCAAGTAACTTATGGCAACCCTATTAACGAGAGACCTTCAAGTCACCCTATCATCAACAGTCCTGCTTAGCCCTTGCAGACTCCGGGATTTGGCTTCCTTGACTGAGTCTATCTTTCTGTAATGTGGTCTTCCTCTTTCCCTATTGCCTTCTACCCAATACAGAGCCACTTTGGTTACATGGCAACCTGTTGCTGGGAGCTGCTGGCTGCCCCTCAGGTTAGACACACCCCAGGCTCCGTAACAACAATAATGCTTGGTATTGTTGTGACGGAGCCTGGAGGTGTGGCTAACCTGAGGGGCAGGACAGTCCCAGCAACAGGTTGCCATGTAACCAAAATGGCTCTGTATGAGAGAAACCCAGCCCACTGTTGAGAGGGAGAGGCTGAGGTTTGAGAGGAAAAGGCCTATATACAACGCACAGTGACTTGGATTTTTCAGATTCCTTCAGTGATATTTTCAGAGAGAGAAAGAGACAGAGCGCTTTAAGATAGAGCCCTTCGGTCAGCTAGGGGTTGTCTGAATAAGGGCGGCTGTCTTCTCATTCTCAGAGGTCTACAGAGAGACAGAGACAGAGGAGAAACCAAACTATTTTTGAGCTGGGTCAGAAAGTGTGACCTAGATTTGGGAATTAGGCCTTTGAGCAAAAGAAAAGCCAAAAGCCTGTGTGTGTACGAAAGTTCTGTGTATGTATACTGAGTTAAGCTATAAGAACCTGAATAAACACCTTTTGAAGTTCTGTATTGCTTGGATATACTTATGACACCTGACAACTTTCCTTGTTTGTTATTTTAATAAAGATTACATTATGTTTTTATAAAATTTTGACTCAGTAAAATACTTTCCATTGGTTCTAATCAACCAGAAACACGCTACCACAGATCAGTAAATCATTCTGGATAACAGCTGATAAGCTTTACCCTTTACACACTAAAGGTGGTGGTTTTAAAGGAAAAGCAGGGCTATACAAGGGGGCAAGGTGCTTTAGCAGACTGGGAGAAAAGCTGTCATTCCAGTCTGTGAGAAGGAAAAGCAGGCCTGGCCCTCCAACTGAAGACAATTGGCAGAGGGCAGGCCTGCTTTTCCCTCTCCTTCCTTCTAGTCAATTATCATTCCTGCTTTTCCTTTTCCCTCCTTCTAGTGAATTACGTCTTCACAGGATACGCCCAAAGTATAACAGTTTCAGTTTCGTCATCTTGACTTCTAGGGAAAGTTCAGGCTTGATTTGCTCTAGGACCCATGTATTTGTTTTTCTTTTCTTTTTTTTAGCAGTCCACAGTACTCATAGAATTCTTCTCCAGCACCCCGTTTCAAATGAGTTACCTTTCTTCCCATCAGCCTTCTTCATTGTCCAGCTTTTACAGCCATACATAGAAACTGGAAATATGATGGCATGGACAACCCAAACTTTAGAATTCAATGATATATTTTGATACTTCAGAGTCTTGTCTAGTACATCCGTGGCTGCCCATCCAAGTCCTAGCTTTCTTTTGATTTCTTGACTATAGTCTTGATTCTGATCAATAACTGAGCAAAGGTATAGAAAATCTTGAACTATTTCAATGTCTTCATCATTTACTTTAAAATTATGTACATCATCTATTGCCATTATTTCTGTTTTCTTCATGTTCAGATGTAAACCTGCCTTTGCACTTTTTTCTTTGATTTTTTTTCAGTGATCATTCCAAGACTTTGTTTTCTGCTAGCAATATGGTGTCATCTGTTCTGAAGACTAGTTAAACTATACTTATCCTTAAAACACCGTACGGGAAAAAAATACTAATTTGTTCTAAATTAATATTTTTTACAGTCATATTAACTTAAAATGAATTGGTAGTTTTCCTTCCATATTGTGTTTCAAGTTTGTATACTAAAAACAGACCTTTACTCTCACCTGCACACAGTCATTATCTGTTAATTGATCAATTTGTTGTGAATATTTATAAGCATCCAGGAAGCCTGGATATATAGAAATATATATAGCAGCAGTCTTCATATGATTATCCTTAATGGTTTCAATTTAATTTGGGTTATTTCAGCTTAAGATCCACTGAAACCAACAGGACAATCTTGCTTGAAGTTGGTAAAACTCAGCTACCTACCATTTCTTCAATAGCAGATCAGTGCCTTCTAACTGGTCTTTTGCAAGCACCAGTGTAATCCACCAACCTCACTATGATCAATGTGGTCCCCTGCCTCCTAGCCACTATCATTGCTCCCTGTGGGACAGGCAACTGCAGTACCCACCCACCTCATATACAGCCCAACTTTATCCCCGGCACTTAAGATTTCCCCCCTGCACAAAATGCCTATTTCTGCTATTTGGTATTTCTGTGCCCTTCTTTAGGATCTTATCCTTGACTTTTAAGATGCAGAGTCACCCAAAGCAAATTTCCAGAAGCAAAGTCAGCTTTAGCAATGTCAAGTTTGGGCACTGATTGTTTTAAAGCTGCTATATTTACGAAACCCAAAATATACTGGTCCAGCTATCCCTTACCCTTATCATGTCTATATGTTAACTTGTCTATGTTTTATATTTAACATATTTGAAAGTCAGATATTTCCCATGCAATGCAAAACCCCTATATCTGAACATCTGAAAGATTATGTGTTTTGTAAATAAAAAATGTAAATTAACAACATAAACTATATGTTTTCTGAAACAAAGCTAAATAACAATTATAGCTTCAGGCATAAGCATGCTTTTAAATCAGGCAGTTCCTTCAGCATCCTTCATCATTCTTGAACTGAACTGCCTCTTACCTTGCTGCATCCTCTACTGCAATCTATCTTGCCAATGGTTTGCAAAGGCAGTTCTCTAATTCAATCAATTTAACAGTTAAAGGACAATAACTACAGTAGAAAAGCAGTGATAATGTACAGCTGATTACCTTTTACAGCATAGGATTTGCCCAGGATAGGAGATAGAGTGGGGGAGGGGAAAGGACAAGGAGTTTGTGCCTTTTGCACAATATTTTCCCCCTCTTCATAAACGTCTAAATATAATGGACAAACCTGGCCACTCCAAGCGCAATACAGGTTACATATCAAATTCCAGTTGTGGTTGATCATGCAGTCTAAAATCTTGAACTGGGCCATGACTGCCTATAGCGCAGACTGCATCTCTCTCTTCTGACTCAGCTTTTGTCCCTGTAGTACTCAGTGAGCACAGTGAGCTATGCAGTGCTGAGATTCAGGAAAGAGGTCCTTTCTCTCCCCTCCTTCCCTATCTGCCAAGTCAGCAAGACAGCAAACTGCAGAGTGCACTTAAACGCAGGCCAGGCCAGGCCAGTAGTGCCAAATTCTTTATTCACAGGAAAGGAAGAGGGGAAATCCCTGAATATTTGGGATCACTCACTGTAGCAAGCCAGAGATCTCTCTCTGTCATTTCCTGCAAATCATATTTATTTTTTGGATTCAGTTTTAACGCTGCAGTCTTACACAGCTTCACCTGGGGGGCACATACATTGAACATAAGTGAGACAATTCCAAATAAACTTGCTTAATATTATGTACATGTATTAAATCAAACACAGAATGCTTTTCCAAACTCTGAGTTTCAAATTATCTGTACTGGCTGGTTTTAATTATCAGTACTAGCTGATTTTCACTGAATGATTTTTCATCATTCTGAGGGCACACAAAAGCTAAAAAGAAAAAGTTTTAATTTGAAATGGGCTACCTTCACTTTCCCCTCATCACCTCCAGCTGCAATATGGCAACACTGTCCTATCTTGCAGGGCTCTTGTAGTAATTAGAAGATGATGTGTGAACAGCATTTAAACAAACCAAAATACTGTATCATTCCTTTTTTAAAGAAAAAAAATATTACTCTACAATATTTCTGGATATACCTGTAATACAAAAGCTGTTGGATATTAAGATTTTGTTTTATGGTAGAAAAGTGAAAATTGTAAGAGAAAGAAAATAGGGGGACATTGTGGAGGAGATGAGAGAAAAACTAGAGTAATTCAACTGGTACCATTTATCACTGTGCAACAATATTTTATAAACTATATAAAATGAAGATGCTTGACTCCTCCTCTCACTCTGCCTCTGTTCCAATAGTTATGGACTACAAATGCCTGAAGATCTTACAGAAAATATCATTCTGAATGTTTAGTAGCAAAGGCTGCCTGAAAAACTATAAAGTTAGGGCCAGATGAACTACATCCAAGGGTATTAAAAGAACTGGCAAAAGAAGTTTCAGAACCACTGGCAATAAACCTTGAGAGTTCCTGGAGATCAGAAGTCCCAGCAGACTGGAGGAGGGCAAATGTTGTCCCCATCTTCTAAAAGAGGAAAAAAGAGGACCCAAACAATTACCACCCAGTCAGCTGACATCAATACCAGGAAAGGTCCTAGAGCAGTTCATTAAACAGACAGTATGTAACCACTTGGAAAGGAATGCCGCAATCCCTGAAATTCAACACGAGTTTCCCAAAAACGAGTTGTGCTAATCTGACCTCTTTTTTTGATAGAGTTACAAGCTTGATGGATGAAGGGAATGCTGTGGATGTAGTGTATCTTCATTTTAGTAGGGCCCCATGATATTCTTGCAAACAAGGTAGTAAAATGTGAGTTAGACAAACCCACTGTGAGGTGGATTTGTAACTGGCTCACTGGCTGAACACAAAGGGTGCTTTCCAACGGCTCCCCTTCATCCTGGAAAGAAGTGACTGGTGGGGTGCCACAGGGTTCTATCATGGAACTGTGCTATTCAACATCTTTATCAATGACTTAGACAATGGAATAGAGCACATGCTCATCAAATCTGCAGATGATACCAAAGTAGCAGAGATAGTTAATACCCCAAAGGACAGGATCAGAATTCAAAATGACCTTAACAGGTTAGAGAGCTGGGCCAAAACTAACAAAATGAATTTTAACAGTGAGAAATGTAGGGTACTACACTTAGGAAGAACAAATGAAATGCACAGATATAGGATGGATGATACCTGGCTTGAAAACAGTACATGCAAGAGGAATCTAGGAGTCTTAGTTAACCACAAACTGAATATGAGTCAACAGTGTGATGTGGCAGTTTAAAAAGTCAATGTGGTCCTAGGCTGCATCAATAGGAGTATAGTGTTGAGATCAAGGGAAGTAGTAACACCACACTATTCTGCTTTGGTTAGACCTCACTTGGAATACTGTGTCCAGTTCTGGGCACTGCAATTCAAGAAGGATATTGACAAGTTGGAACATGTCCAGAGAAGGGCAACCAAAATGGTGAAGGGTCTGGAAACCATACCCTACATGGAGTGACATAGTGAGCTAGGCATATTTAGCCTGACTAAAAGAAGGTTAAGAAGGGACATGATAGCCATGTTTAAATAATTGAAGGGATGTCATGCTGAGGATGAAACAAGCTTGTTTTCTGCTGCTCCAGAGACTAGAACACAGAACAATGGATTGAAACAACAGGAAAAGAGATTTCACCTAAACATCAGGAAGAACTTCCAGATAATAAGAGCTATTCAACAGTGAAATATGCAGTCTTAGAGTGTGATGGAGTCACTTTCTTTGGAAGTTTTTAAACAGAGACCAGATGGCCATTTGCTGAGAGTGCTTTAAGTGTGTGTTCCTGCATGGCAGGGGGTTGGACTTGGTGGCCATTGTGGTCTCTTCCAGCTCTATGATTCTATGAAAGTCAACAGTGACTTTGTTGGCTGTCAATTTTCATCTCCAAGGTCAACCACAAAATTGTCAATATAACCATAAAGTCATGTGTCTGAATTAAGGAACAACTACAACAACAAAAACTAGCTGCAGTCAAAGTTATTGGTACCAACTACTCTGACTCTGGGTATCATTAAAACTATTATAAATATTTAGGAAGTGATTACTCCAAAGCACAAATTATAATGTTCTTTCTTAGGAAAAATATGTGGTGAACATATAGCCTTCCTACAGTGTGAAAACAGAGGACCTACTATGAAGAAGAAAGATTCTTAACATGCACTAAATGTGTGTGCACGTGTGTGTGTGTAGTTTCAGTGTTAACTTAGTTACTTCCCTTAATTTTGTTGGCAGACAAACTATAATTCTTTATCTTCAAATAGACATCCAACAGTATTTATTATTGCCCACAAAGTACTATTAATTTTCTTTGCCTCCTAGAAAGGAAAAACCTGTTTTTCACACAAGGACACAGCACATCAGTAGTTTTACAGCAAGGTCGCTGTCACACAGGGCCACTGCAGAAACCAAAAAGGAGGGGGAAGAGAGAGAGAACACAGATGCCTGCCAAACTCTTTCTAGGTAATTTTATTCAGCTGAAGTGCAGCATAAACAGTGTTTAGGTGATTACGTGCCAATGAAATCGAGGCATAGTTATAACACTACTGTACCACTTGTGAATTTCACTATATTTGAACCATCCATCTGCAACCAAAGATGGAAATCCAAGTCCTTGTGTACTCACTGCCAGTCCGTTTCTGGGCACAAATCAAAGCACTGGTTTTAGACCTATAAAGCCATATACAGATTAGGTGCTAACTATCTGAAAACCTGTTATCTCCCCATATGAGCCTGCCCATGTTTTACAATCTTTGGGGAAAGGCTTTATCTCTATCGGGCTCAATTGGTGAGGACATGAGAAAGAGCCTACTTGGTGTCCACTCCTAATCTTTGGAATTCTTTCCCAAGAGAAGTTCAATCTGGCCCCCTCCAATGTCTTTTCTCCAGCAGGCAAAGATCTTCCTGTTTAAAAAGGTCTTCAGACTTGGCTGACCAGGGTACAGTGATGTGCAATAGAATGTGCTTTTTCAGTATGCAATAACTTATTTTAAATGTTTCGATTGTTGTACTTTTAATGTTTTAAAAGTAGCATGTTCCTGGGCACAGTGCTATTCAACATCTTCATCAATGACTTGGATGATGGAGTAGAGGGCATGCTGATCAAATCTGCAAATGACACCAAATTGGGAGGGGTTGCTAATAGTCCAGAGAACAGGATCAAAATTCAAAATGACCTTGACAGATTGGAGACCTAGGCCAAAGCCAACAAAATGAATTTCAACTGAGACAAATGTAAGGTCCTACACATAGGCAGAAAAAATGGAATGCACAAATATAGGATGGGGGATGCATGGCTGGATAACAGTATGTGTGAAAGGGATCTAGGAGTCTTGGTAGATCACAAGCTGAACATGAATCAGCAGTATGATGCGGCAAGCAAGAAAGCCACCGCGATTCTTGATTGCATCAGTAGGAGTATGGTGTTTAGATGGAGGGAGGTAATAGTACTTCTCTATTCTGCATTGGTTAGGCCTCATTTGGAATACCGTGTTCGGTTCTGGGCACCTTAATTCAAGGAGGACATCGACAAGCTGGAACGTGTCCAGAGGAGGGCAACCAAAATGGTGAAGGGTCTGGAAGCCATACCCTATGAGGAATGGCTTAGGGAACTGGGTATGTTTAGTCTGCAGAAGAGAAGGTTAAGAGGGGACCTGATAGCCATGTTTAAATATTTGATGGGATGTGATGTCGAGGAGGGAGCGGGCTTGTTTTCTGCTGTTCCAGAGACAAAGACAAGGAGCAATGGATTCAAGCTGCAGTAAAGGAGATTCCACATGAACCTCAGGAAGAACTTCCTGACGGTCAGAGCTGTCTGGCAGTGGAATATACTACAGCGGAATGTGGTAGAGCCTCCTTCTTTGGCGGTTTTTAAACAGAGGCTGGATGGCCATCTGTTGGGAATGCTTTGATGTGTGTTCCTGCATGGAAGGGGGTTGGATTGGATGGCCCCTGTGGTCTCTCTCAACGCTATGATTCTATGTTAACTGAACATATGGATTAATGCTATTTAAACTTTTGTTCTCCATATTGTTTTAGATGTGCTGTTTTAATCTATATTGTAAGTCACTTTGAATCCCATTCAGAAGAAAAGAGGAATATAAATAAGTTCCTACAAAAGCACACAGTTCCAACAAGAGAAAAAAAGATTTTTCTCCCCTTCACAGTATATGCCTAATTATGGTATCTGCAAAGGCTGTAATGATACTAGATCGCTAGTAAGTGATTCAGGCTGCAGGGATCAACACTGCATCCTTCCAAAGTATATAAATACAACAGGATACTTCAGTAAAACAACAGTGCAGATTTTCCTAAGTTATCTGGAACATCAACCCAGCAATACTCATTACTGCACTTCATTATTTGTAATTATTATTAACAACACTTGCTGTTGTACTTTACAATGCACAAGAGTTCTAAAGTATACAAATATATTGCTGGAACAGTTTGTAGAAGCAAAACAGAAAAAGGCTGAGCATAGCAAGAAAGACAAAATGTACAAAATTCCAAATATATTTACTTTACATATACAGTAAGCAGCACATAACTATTGCTTATGTTAACTTTTAAATATACATTAAAGGAATATAATGTGATTCAAATCCACATTCAGCCACAAAGCTAAACCATATCTCTTGCCTAACCTATTCCCTAAGATTGTTGCCATATACCAGAGAGTTCAAAAGAGACAAGGAAAACCACCTGGCAGATGCTTCTTTGAGCTCTTTGGGAAAAGGGAGAGGGGGAAAAGAGAAAAAAATATGAAATGTCTTGAAAGGACAAAAAAAAGAAGCAATAAAGAGGGTTTTTTTCCTACCAGAAAGCAAAAATAGAAAACATATAAACATTTTTTATTTCATATTAAACAATCATAATGTAGCCAGATTTCAAATTCAGATTCCCAATCAAGGCCTGAACTATTAGTTTTCCTTATGTATTTATAATTTTTTAAAGGGATGCAAGATGAAAAATATTCAAGTTCAGTGGCTGTAAAACAACATATTTCCACATCCAAACTGCTACTTGAAGAAAAACATCTGGATCTTTCACAAGAAATAAGTTGCTGGAAACAAACTGTGAATATATTGTGCAAACAACATATTGCCTTACCTGCAACACTGCTATAACAGTACTAGCTATATTCTTCTTTCTTATTTTGTCTTGACTCTACTATATTAAAGTACAATCTTGTTAATCTTTCCATTACTACAATTCATAGCACTGGGCCAGTAATTTTCAACTGGTCTACTCTCACGTCTTAACAGATGTTATCTTCGCCTACACAAATCTGCACATTAAGACAGTTATTTTTGAGGTGTCTCATCCTCACCATCCAAGTTACACTTTTAATTACTGGTATAAACACCTTTCAGTATCTATCCCTGGAGTACTGTCTTTAAGAAGGACCACCAGTCAGACTTTTTTTTTGTCTTTTGGGTGCCAGATGTAAATCTTTCCATTTTCCAAGGGGTTTTGTAAAACTGAGTTTTTATTCTGCTACATAGATTCTCTCTTTTTTTTCTGTTCTCTCTTTCTTACTATATCATATAGAATTTCATTTCTTATACTGTTTTATGTGATTTTCTTATTCAGTCTGGCCCTCACAATGTTGAAGCACTTTGTATAATATAAAAACAAATATTATGAGTAAAAACCAAAGAGATGCAGATGATTTGAAACTTAAGAAGAAATTATCACTGTAAAAAGCAATTTATGATACTGGATAATATAAGAGCACACTTAGCCATCATTGTGTTACACACTCATGTGGGTCTACTCCCAAACATGCTTCTGCCTGATTCACCACTATCACCTATTAAAACACAGAAAAAAACTGGTCAGCCCTGTGCTAAATACTTGCACTACTCCACAGATGGATGGATGGACAGATGATCCTACCTTCCTCACAATATGGGACCCAACTTAGCTCACAACATCGATTACAACTAAAAATAATGTAAAAAGAAGTTTTCAAAATAAGTTTATAATAAGTTTTCTTGCATACAATACTAATTTAGAACAGTTTAAAACATTAAAACGAGAATAAAAGTATGGCATCCCTCATTAAAAGATCCTTCTGCAACATCCAGTTAATAGCCAAGATTGAAGTTTCTAAATGAATGAGAACTGTCCTTTTCTAAATGAATAAGAGCTATCATTTCCTAAACTGGGTCTTCAATGTGAACTTAGTAAACACAATTGAAGGAAGTGGCATCTGCCTTACTAGTAACTCCTAGTAACTAGAACTGCTGCACCACTGTACTTGTATCCAGTCTGTGTGCACGCACATACGCACGCATGTACGTGTGCATGTGCTGAGTCAGCTGTCAACTTATGGCAACCCCATGAATTTCACAGGGTTTTCTTAGGCAAAGAATACTAAAGAGATGGGTTTTGCCACTTCCTTCCTCTGAAATATAACCTACAGCATCTGGTATTCATTGGCAGTCTCCCATCAAAGTACTAACCAGAGCTGACTCTGTTTAGCTTCCAAGATCAGATGAGATCTGGTGCCTTTAGAGTAGTTAGGCTGACTTCCAGTCTCCCATACCTTTCTACTAAATGGACTTCAGGCTTGGAGGATTTACCTTGTCTTTTACTAAAATCTTGATGTGCAGCAACCTAAGCCAGGTGCAAAATTATGAGTGGAGGTAGGAGGAAAGTCACTTCAAATTGAGAAACACATACTCAATCCAAAATAAGTGAAAGAAAGAAAGAAAGAAAGAAAGAAAGAAAGAAAGAAAGAAAGAAAGTAAGTTTCGATAATAGAACTGAAACAACAACTGTATCACACACAAAAATCAACTACTCATTCTTCCTTGTTCCTCCTTCTCCCCCTACCCACTAAGTTTTCTTCCATTTCAGAAGCTGAATTCAGAAGGGTGTGTGTGGGAAGGAAGCCTTTGTTAATTCCCGGTTGTTAAACAGGTAGGAGTCAGTAACCCAAAGGACAAATCACCCAGAAGTCTACCAGTAGATCCCGATCGACCTTGTACACACCCCTGTACTAAGTACCATTGTAATGTTTACTATGCTACTCCAGCCTCAAGAGGAATGCAAATGTTGCCACAAGCTATCATTGCCAGTTATCTATAGCACAGTCTGCAACAATATCCTCAGCATAATAGATTAACTCCTTTTAAACTTAAGACCTCTGGATGCTGTAATGAAGTCAGGGATTGCTTGCTGTGCTAGAACTGCTTATGGATTTCATCTGATCACCAGCACCCAAGAAAATAAATACATACAGCAGCAGCTCAAGTTTTTCCTTTCCTTTTGTTTATTTTGACTTGCTCTTTTTGATCTCAATCAATATGACAAAAATAATTTTAAATAGTGAGCAGCCAAAAATGATACTGTTTTTAAACTACACATGCAGCTACTTTTAAAATCCCGCATATGGAGTTCAAACTCTTTTTAAATAATGTGTCACATCATTACTAATTCTTCTTGGCAACACTAGTTTGCAGATTTTTGCCACGCCTGCAGAAGTGGCAATCTGAAAGCTGCATTTACTTACTACTCATAGAAAAGCACCAATTAGGAGCTGGCATGGGAATTCAAGACTTGGATCACCAGAGGTACCTGTTCAATGTCCACTCTGGCCAGTCAACTACTAGGCAAGTATCTTTTCCAGTTTACCATACCTCTGCCCCTTCTACTTCCACTGCCACATTTTTTCCTCTATATTTACTAGTTAAAAAACAGCATCTGGATCTAACTGCTGTATTTCTTATAGACAATGTTTTCTAGGGATATGACATTGCACAAGTATACATACACACATATAAGAAAAAATGCACCTAAAACATGGCCATCTGGAGTAGCTAGTATATTAGGCAGATGATGATTCTGGGGTAAAGTCCAGTTTTAACTAACACAAAATCCAGCATAAATATATAATAGGTACAATTGCTACCTCAAAAACAAGTTTTTAATTTTTAAAAGGAAAACACCTAGCTTTCAGGTGCAGATACATTCTCCACTGAATGTAGATGAGCTGAAGAAAATTAAAAAGTTATTTTAAATATTGAATTATGCCAAGTTCAGTTGGCAAAGATGTGGTAGTATCTTATTTATGAGACAAATTTGTTTTGCCAAAATAAGTACTGAACGATTCTCGGGTTTGGGTCTAGGACAGGCCTACAGAATTGGTTAACCATTTAACTGAACCACCAGGAGATTTCTGCTTCTGGAGAACCAAGTTCCTAGGTACTTCACTCCATGCATCTGTTGAAGTAGACTTAATCTACAAAAGTTTATGCTAGCAGCTTTCTTCTCTCAGTTAGTCTCAAAGGTGCTACAACATTGCTTTGCATATTTTCATTGGGAGTCACTCTTATCTTTCAGAAGTTTTATATGCTCTCAGTTGCAGGTTTAGGTATTTGTTTTTATTTCTAAGCTGTGGAGCTAAGTGGAGCTATCACCATTGTTTTATTTTTTTTAATTCATATTTTTATACCCTCTCCTAGCTCCTGCCATGTTAAAAGGGTAAGCTGGTAGAAAAAAAAAAGTCCAAGAAAATCTAAAGGACAGACTTAGAAATTTAGGCGACTCAAAGAAGAATTCTTGTAGTTTCTTGACATATCTTAGCTTTATGTTGTGGATTGCCCCCCCCTTTTTATATATATGCATAAAAGTATCAATAATCTACTCATTGGGATATGGAGAAGCATGTGGGAGCCAGAGTGGTGTAGTGGCTTGAGTGCTGGACTTTGACTCTGGAGACCGTTTGAATTCCCACTCAGCTGTGAAACCCCCCGGGTGAACTTGGGCAAGACACTTTCTCTCAGGCTCAGAGGAAGACAAGGTTAGTCCCACTCTGAATAAATTCTTCAAGGAAAACCCCATGACAAGTTTGCCTCAGGGTTGCTATGAATCAGAAATTATTTGAAAACACACAACAACCACCGTTTGCTTTTCTGGATCTGGAGAAGCAAAGACAGATAGAGCCTGGAATTCCACAGTGGCATTTTAGGTTGTAAACCTCAAAAAGAGGAAGGTTTTAGTTGACCTACTAGTTGTGAATCCTTCAAACAACTTCTGTTTTGAGACAGGGATTTCAAGCTGCTCGGATTTGATTTGAAGGAAGAAGCTCTGAAAGACCATAATCATCCTCTGGAAACACCTTCAATAGATGGCACCATGAAAGTGAGGCTTAATAAGAAGTAGCTGCCATCTACAAAGGCCTAACAAAGACTAGATAATCTCTGGCCGTGTTATGTTTTCTGGAGTTTAAGGAGTTGCAGTCCAAAACATTTGGAAGATCCCCTAGGATTCACTTAACTCTGCTCTGAATGCTCCATCCTATAAATGCTGAGCAAATAAGTATGCACGTAATAATTTACCATTAGGACACAGTGCAGTTTACAGACTTTCTGTAGTTCTGATGTTCCCTTATGCAAGTTGTATTTTTTAAATAAAATTAAATGGACTGTTTACACCTGCAATACAATATCATATATTCATGAACTGAAAGCGAAGCAATAAGCCTATCCTTTACAGTAAAAGAGCCAGTGTGGTATAGAAATTAGAGTTTTGGACTAAAGCTTGGAAAAGTTATTTTGTTTGGACTTAAGCTCGTAAAATCTTCCCACTAGAAAGCTCAGTGGATGTAGAATTCTGGGAGCTATAGTCCAAAAATAATATGTTCAATCTTTGAATAACTCTAGAATTAGGAAGCCCAAGTTCAAATCCCCAATCAATCATACTCCTCTCCCTGAATAATCTTAGGTCGGTCATTATCATTAAGCCTCAGTTTCCTCACAGGACTGTTGTTAAAGCTGAAGTAGATGGCCCTGGAAAGAACACATACACCTTATACTCTTCAGTTTAATTCTGTTTTAATGTGCACTATTTATATGTTCTACATTGTTTTGTTTTAATATGTAAGCTGCTTTGAGGCCTAAGGTTGGGCAAAAAGTAGGATATGTATAAAGATAATATAATAATTGGAGTGTATGACAACACTATACAGTAGTAACTTCTAGTTCACTCCATTAACCTTTAGTTTAAAATACTGAACTGAGCAGTACTGGGGAAAGGTTTTCATCCTTAATTTTTTGTTCTTTCTTGAGAACTAGTTCTTAAATTTCTCCATACTAAGCATTTAAGCTTTGAAACAAACCACACAAAATATGTAAGATCAATGCTTGGGAAACAATGAATAAGCCACTTGCGGAAAAAAATAAATGTACATACTGTGAATATTTGAATGCTATCCTTCTGGTTTAGTTTTATTCTTCTCTGACAGATCCTGGCAGTAGCACTTCTTTGCTTTCATAATTGTGAAAGGATAAGTGAAGTGTATTCAGCACTACTTTCACACAGAATGTTCATTCTGACACCTACAAACGCTGAACACTCAGTATCAAGAGGAACTATGAGATAACGGCCTCTGCATTACAGCCTGCCTTCTCTGCTTAAAGCTGAAATTATGGGCCAGTTTCAATATAAAGAGTTCCCCTGAAGATGTTTGGAAATTATTCCTATATAGCAAGACAAATAGACAACATATGTATTTCTTATGTTTCTATAGCAGTAAATATGTGGAAAGAAAGGTATAAGAAATAAACACAGATTCCAAAAGAAGTTATTTTTGAACAGATGCCATGAGGTGACTATATCATTCTTTTTACAGAAAAGTCTGCATGGATTTTTAATCCTGATTCAGTGTTTTCCACGTATATTCCTCCCTATATGGAGTTCATTCTTCAGAAAAATATTATCTTGCATCTCAATAAAAAGAAGGATAGCCTATCAGTATGCGTCTATTCTCACAACAGATAGCCTCAAGGAGGACAAATTAAGGAGAAAAAGGCAAAGTATGATCTTATGACATTATTGAAAAACAAAGACAACATTCAACACCAAATGGCTACCCTAAGGCAAACTTTTTACAGAGTTTTCTTGGCATGTTTTGTTCAGAAGGGGCTGGTCGTTACCATCCTTGAGACTGAGAGAGTGTAACTTGTTCAAATCACTCAATGGGTTTCCATGGCCTAGGCAGGATTCAAATTGTGGTCTCTTGAATTCTTAGTACAACACTCAAAGCACTATACCATTCTGGCACTCAAAAGCAACAGTTTTGAGCTGTCTTGCTGTTTACTGCAGTTTTGCAGATACACAAGATTTCCAGGAATGCAGGACATTCTCCAGGAGTCATTCTGCCAACAAAGTGAAAGAGATCAAAAAGCCAATGCCTCATTAAAACGCTTGAACTGCATTTTCCATTCCCTACCTGGATTATTTTGCATTAAATGCTGATAAGGACTTCAAGGTTTTGACATTTACTTTCTGAACAACAAAAAGTGGTCTTAAATGCTAAAGACACTTCAATGCCTTCCCTTTCCTAGTGTGTCTCAAATATATTGGGCTGCAATATCCGGAGGGTGCCAGTTTTGGGGAAGGCTACACTATATTACATTTGCTATTGGGAAACCTTCTAGTTATTTTCAACTTTAAGAAGATGCCAAAGATATAAGTCATTGATGGTGTTGCAGATTTTCCTTCCCCAAATCCCTAGAAATCAGAATACTTTGCAAAATGTTTTGTAAAGTGGGGGGAATGTATTCATACATGCACTGCTGTCATTGCACAATATCTAAGCTCTTTGAAAAGTGAAGTTATGTAATGTCTAGGTGTAAACACTTTATTTTAAATAAAAATTACACATTCCATCACAAATCTTCAACACAAGTTTAACACCATCTTAGGCCAAAAAAGTGAACCATATTTTATCAACTAATATTTATCAACTAACTTGCAGCACAGCTTTGGCATAGTTTCCAGTCCTTAGTTTCCAATCCATACTAAGCTTGGTACTAAGTAACTAAGCTCTAAAGTAAACATAAAAAAACATCTCTCTGATGTCTATGTGCACTCCGGGAATCTTAACGTTACATTCAGGTCTAGAAAATCATGGCAAGAAATCCAGTAGTTAATAAGCACTTGAGGGTGAGAGGACTCCAAACAACCAAATGGAATACATAATTTACAAATCATGAGAGGAAAGAGGGAGAGATCTAAAGTGAATCTGCAGGAGTCTTTTATTGAAAGAGACATCAGATGACTAGTCCACAAATTGATGGCAATCATGTCAATTAACTACCAAATTGCTCTGCCACTGTTTGAGCAGGAAGCCATCCTCGTTTCATCTCCTGGCCCTCTCAAATTCAAATGTGCCCCAAGATCAAAGCTGAGCGGCTTTGCTTCTGTGACCTCTTAAACCAGGCAGATTCCATGTTTAAAAATTATTCACATATTCACAGCTGAGCAGCTTCAGAGTGGGGAAAACAAGGTTGGGAGCATTGGCGGGTTAGCAGAAGGCCTAGAAGAATAAAGCATTACAAAAACTCAGAGACAGTTAGCTACATCTGCAAATCCTGCTTGCACAGGCAAGTAATTTTCAACTGCATTTTTGTTTAGGAACAACAATTGGAGCTGGACAATTATGAACCATGTTTTAACTAGTTCCTAAAACAGACTCTCTAATCTTAACCATTTCCAGACAATAGCAGTGTTAGTGTGTTCTCGGCGCTAGTCTGCAATAGCTTAAGCTGTAATAAATATGCTGGCCTTCAGTCTTTTGTACTAACCAGAGCACATCAGAGAGCTCATTTCATTATGCTTCTGAATTCATGAAGTGTTGGTTTTGTTCTTAAACTCCCTGGCTCCAGTCAGCATGCCTCTGACTCTGGCCATAGGTAAGAAAGACAGCACACTCTTAAAAAAAAAATAACCATAACCACAGCAAACTTTCTTAAAATAAAGTACTTGTTTGCATCTGAATCTTGAATAAGCTTTTGAATCTTGCCCTTCCTTAGTGAAAGAGTAAAGAGCTATATTCCAAGCCCAAGCAATCTCTTTTTCTGATGTGGGCCTCCAAATCACTCAGATTTGCAGAAGAGCTCATGCTGAGGATTCATGCTTCATATTTATTTAAAACACTCTCATTCCTATCATTAGCCAAGAAGGCCCCACAAAACATTACAGAGAGAAATTAAGATATAGTCTCTGCTATTAGGTTTACAGTGTAAAAAACAAGACATACTAGAAAAAAGTCAGGAGGTGGAAGGAAAAGAGCAACCAGTTCTCATCATATCAGAGATGACATGTTTTTAAAATTATTTATTCAAATACATTTTAACACCCTCTTTTAGCAAATTCAAATATGACATTTTCTCAAATGTAGGTAATTATAGTCTCCCAGACTAGGCTGCATCAACAAATAAGGTCCGAAGAAAGACTTTCCCACTACTCTTTATCCTTTTTCCCTACAGGTCAAAGGAACTGAAGTCCCCTAGGTTGATGGTAATATAGATGGAGAAGAGTAACTAACTGCAACACAGATGAAGTTAAAAGGTCCAAGAGGTAGCAAGATAAAAAGAGTGTGTGCTAGATGTCTGTTACATGTATGTAGGTTTACAGTGGAGACAAACAAAGTGGTTGTGTCAAAGGTTTCACAGAAAAAGTGATAAAGATTAGCATTTGGGAATGTTAGTTCAGGGGGGAAATCCCTGCTAGCAGTGCCAGACACACTTCCAAGCTCTGGTACCCAAACCAGTTTCCAGCAAACTGACATTAGGAATATACTGTGTGGTTTTTATTAGATTGCTTTTAACATGTTGCATGGCCAGTGCTTTTCTTTTCTGTACTTTTGTTTCTAAACTTTGGCTGGGCTTTAAAAACTGTTTTTTACAGAAAACCAATCAAAAGTAGTCTCAGTCTTGCTTTTCTTTCTCTTCCCTAATAAATTTGTCTCATTCCAAATAGCTAAATGAATACCACTTGGGAGAAATCCAATTAGGACTTCCTGCCTCTGTCAGTGGAATGTGGAGGGTGCTAATTTCATTTCCTCCCTTCAGCACCCTGTACATCCTTAAATACTCACTCTGGAGCACATTTTCAGCAGCTGGAGGAAGAAGCAAAAAGAAAGTCTTACCTCAGAATCAGGGATCCTGGAAATAATTTTAAAGCTGGGTGGGCTCCACATTGGCAGGCAGGTTATTATTAATTTTGCCTACTTGCAGATACTTTTTTTAACAAAACAAAGAAAACACAGGAAAATCAAAACTGCCTATAAGGTCTCCTATTACATCTGTCCCTCAAACTGGCTACTTTAAAAGCAAAAGCTGTGGAGATATGTTGGACAAGATAGGATCATATGCGTAATAATCTCAAAAGAAAAAGCACAAACAAGCTTGAAATGCAGAGAATGAGATACAAGGCACAATCAGAGGGAGGGCAAATTATTTCTCCCAGCCATTACCATTCAATTATCTTTAAAAATGGAGACTTTTGCTAGCACAATTTGTAGTTAGAAGTCCCTTCCGTGGGTTCAATGTTTCTTACTCCCAAGTAAGTGTGTACAGGGCAGACTGCAGGCAGCCTTTATTACTTCTGCTAGGGGGTCAATGACAACAGCTGCCTTAATGTTATCTAGTGCGTCATCATTTAATACACTTCTGACTGATAATTCCTGAGAGGACTCAACTAAATAACAGTCTTGGTGGTCCATTTTGCCTGATCATGCAGTGGGGGCTCAGCTTCTCTAAGCTAATCCTGAGGGAGCAGCTTGAGCCCCTCCTCATTCCAGAGTATATGTTCAGAAACAGAAGTCAACTCATGCAACATTAGATTACATGCATTCTGTATGCTGTGAAGTTTACAACAGGCACAAAACCAGTGCTCATGATCCAATAGGTGTGGGGAAAGCAAGGTTGGAGAACCTTTGACCTTTTGGACTTCAATTCTTAAAAGTGTTATCCCACTAGCCAATGCAAGAAACTATGGGAGTTGTAGTTAAAAACATCTAGAGCAGGAATGTCCAATCTTTTGGCTTCCCTGGGCCACATTGGAAGGAGAAGAATTATCTTGCCCCCTGCTAGCACAATTGCGCTGGCAGCTGCAGAAGGAAAACATGTGCAAACGGGCACCACAAATAATCCAATCCACCATAATGTTTTAAGAAAGTTTACAGATTTGTGTTGGGCCACATTCAAAGCCATCCTGGGCCACAGGTTGGACAAGCTTGATCTAGAGGTTAGAAGTTCTCCACTTTTGATCTAAATACTACAAGCAACATTGTGCCTTTGCATTTTTAGCTAAGTAACCACTGATGTTCAGAGAGCCTTGCTATCTTGCAGTCTACAAACAATGATGAGATGCATTTGTTCATGCAGATGTTTATAACCGGGCCAAGTCTATAGGAAACGGCTATGCCATAAACTCCTGCAAACTGTTAAGTGTAATTTAAGGGTACCAAGCCCCATTCCTAAACAGGATCTTTCCTTTTTAACTTCTAGTTGAGAAGTAACTTTTCCCATTAAAGCATCCTAGTGACAGTACAATCTGAACAACTCGATGAATTTTGCCATTTATGCAACCCTGAAAACCGCAGGACTCATCTCTGGTCAGAGCTTGGCAACTACAAATAGTTTCATGAATAAAGCTATAATGCTAAACATATTCACTGAAATATAAGCCCCACAGAACTCAAGTAAACTGCAAATCTATACCCAGCTGACAGAAATCTAAAGCTGGGGAAAAGCTGTCAATTTTCAGCCAACCAGGTTTTAAATTCTTTGCATGTATATTTTGTAAAGTGCCTGTATTTTTAAACAGACAGGAATTCAAACCACTAATTACATATCACAAGTGAACTTTTCAGATTCCTTACAAACCTTTCTACTCTAATCATCCACACAATGTTATTTTACTTCAAATGTGGCTGGCTCCAGTATTTTTGGTATTACTCTAGAGTATCACTCTATTTACAAATACAGTACCAAGAAAATACAGCTTGAATTCTGCAAGCTAGGGAAGTCTTATCTGCCATTGCAACACCCATTGAAGGAGACTATGCACCACCCCCAACTTTCTGCCCCATTCTGATATGTGTTTGAATCTCAAATTTTATAGAAATAAAAATGCTTTTTCAGACATTTATTTTTAGTATTTATGTTAGTCTGGATTATACCACATGCAAGATCATTATCAGCATCAGGTTTCCCACATTACTTTTACTCGACTTCTGTCTTAAAGTGTATGTAGAAAAATGCCTGTTAGAGATCAGAAAGAGATAAATACCACCAGGTAAAACTCCCTGAGGATGGCCCCTCAACTTTTTATCTCTGGACTAGCTACTACCCTACAAAAATTCTTAAATGAAAGTCATGTGATCTGCCTATTGATTCCATCTGGCACATGCACATATAGAGTACAGACCCTGCAAGTGCAATTACTGTGAGCATCGGATTTACAAATAGCTGTGTCCAGTCATCTGAGTGAATAAATAAGCACTATCTCCAATCAGCTCACTTTATTTGAACTGGATGGGTCCTGGTTCTTTCAGACAAATGGCTGGTACCATATTGGCTGTTGATTCCTATCAGCTGCAGGCCAGCCAACTGTTAGCAACAGAGGAAGGTGGAGTCCAGTATCTGAGGGGGCATACATTCCTCCACCTATCATGCTGTCAATATTCCCACATGAGACATAGGCCATTTCTGCACTACACTCTTTTAATGCGATTATTCCATTTTCAACATCCTATGGAATCCTGGTGTTTGCAGTTTTGGGAGGGGTCAGCCGGCCTCTCCCTAAACTGCAAACCCCAGAATTCCATAGGATGTTGAAAGTGGAATAATCATGCTATAAGAGTGTAGTGCGGAAATGGCCATAGATAAATGGCTGGGTAGTGTTTGTGAACTCATTCACAACACTGACATAGACAAGAGCTGTATGTTTCATGCAGTGTACAGACACAGTTGTTGATGAACTCCCAGCTCCAATCAGCTCCTGCCGGCATTGCTGATGGTCAAGAATGATGGAAGATATAATCCAAAAATTACAGATTCTCCCAACGACTTAGTGCAAGGCACTGCCTTCTGTTTAGGAATCACATAACATGTGAGCCAAACCTCCTTTCAATGGCATACCAATTATATTTCTGCAGTGTTTCCATTCTCTGTATTTTAGTAAAGAAAATAGGAAAGGGGGCTATACTGGAAACATCCTTCTTCTGCTAGTGGAGAAAAGGGTAAGACAGGTATTTTTCTTGTCAGAACTAGGGGCTGACAATCTGCTACAGCTGAGTAACATATTTTCTAGATTCTGTTTTTACATTCTTGTTAGATGTTGCTTTTTCGGTAAATATGATTAATGATAGCTACTTTCAGAATATATCAAATCATATTTCTCAAGAAGTGCATCTAGGGACAAGCCCAGCTAAGCAAGCTAAGCAAGAGTTGAACAGGTTGCTTACCTGTAACTGTGGTTCTTCGAGTGGTCATCTGTGCCATCATACACTAGGAGCTTTAGCGCCTGCGCGGTAGCGTTCGGAAACTTCTAGAGCTTGTTCGCTTGGCGGGAACCCCTCCCCCACGCCGGTACTGCGCATGCTCCTCCCGCCGAGCAACGGTCTCTCCTCAGTTCTGTCGTCCGCCGTAGAACCTACAGGGACCTGAGAAAGAGGGGAGGAAGGGCGGGTGTGTATGATGGCACAGATGACCACTCGAAGAACCACAGTTACAGGTAAGCAACCTGTTCTTCTTCTTCGTGGTCTCTGTGCCTTCATACACTAGGAGACTGTGTAGCTTACCGGTCGGACGGCGGGTCAGGTCCTACAGCACGGAAGCCAACACCTCACGTCCAAACCGGGCATCTCTGCGCGACCGGCAGTCGAGCCTGTAGTGGCGCACGAAGGTCGACGGTTGGGACCAGGTCGCCACACGGCAGAGTTCATGCAGGTCAACTCCTCGCAGGAGGGCCGCAGAAGTAGCCACAGCTCTGGTGGAGTGGGCTCGAAGCAGGACTGGCGGAGGCTTCCTCGCGAGCTCATACGCCAGTTGAATAGTCCTCACCACCCATTTGGAGAAGCGCTGGGTGGACACTTTGAGGCCCTTCCGACGTCGCCCATAGCAAACGAAGAGATGCGGCGTCTGTCGGAAGGAAGCAGTCCTGTCCTTGTAGAAGGCCAATGCCCGACGCACGTCCAGGGAGTGGAGGACCGCTCTAACGGTGTCGTCGGGTTCGGGAAGAAGGTAGGCAGGATGATGTCCTGGTTGAGGTGGAAACTGGACACCACCTTTGGCAGGAACGAGATGTCAGGTCTCAGGACCACCTTGTCCCTGTGGAAGACCGTGAAGGGCTCATCGGAACGAAGAGCTGTGATCTCACCCGCTCGCCTCGCTGAGGTCACCGCTACCAGGAAGGCAGTTTTCATTGTCAGGAGCCTGTCATCCGAGGTCGCCATTGGCTCGAAGGGCGGCTTCGTCAGCTGCGAGAGCACCAGCGAGAGGGACCACGGCGGTAGCGGCGGCGATACCGGCGGGTAGAGATGATGAAGTCCTTTCAGGAACCGCTTAACGGTATCATTCCTGAAGAAGGCCGAGGCAGCCGACCGTGGCGGTTGGTATGCCACGATCGCGGAGAGATACACCTTCAGGGATGGAAACGCCAGCCCCTGTTGCCGGAGGTGCAGGAGGAAATGCAGGACGGTCGAGAGCCCCGCGGGCGATACCGGCTCACTCCTCTCGTTAGCGAAGGTCAGGAAGCGTCGCCACTTGTATTGATAGTTGCGACGGGTGGATTCCTTCCTGGCCGCGACGAGGACGGTACCGAGGACGGGGTCGTCTAGTGCGATATCCTCCAGGCATGGAGGGCCAGGCGTGGCAGGTCCGGATGGAGGACTCGGCCGCCGGAGTGGGAGAGCAGGTCCGGTGTCGGTGGCAGCCGGAGCAGGTCGTCCCGTGCGGCTTGTAGCAGGGGTGCGAACCAATGTTGCCTCGGCCAATACGGGGCTACCAGGATCGCGTCGGCTCGGTCGGCGAGGATCTTCGATATCGTCCGGCCGAGCAGCGGGAACGGCGGGAACGCGTAAGGGCCCCCGGTCCAGGGAAAGGGGGCCCCCCGAGGGGGGACGATCGTGGCCCGCTCTGGAACAGAATCGGCGACACTTCGCGTTTACCCTGGTCGCGAAGAGGTCGATCGATGGTTCCCCCCAGGGGCCCCCGAATCAGTCTCAACGTTCCCGGAGAGAGACCATTCGTGAGGGGATGAGGTGTCCCTGCTGAGGGCGTCTGCCGTGGTGTTCTCCTGCCCGGCCAGGGGGAACCGCCACGGGATGCGTGTGCAGGCGAATGCACCATTCCCACAGGTCGAGCGCGATGTCGAGCAGGGTCGTGGAATGGGGTCCCACCTTGTCTGTTGATGTAGCAGACGGCGGTGGTGTTGGCCGTCAGAATCAGGACCGTGCGCCCCGCCACGGCATGGCGGAACGCCCGTAGGGTTTTTCCCGACGGCGAGCAGCTCCAGCGCGTTGATATGGAGAGCGGTCTCGTCGTCGGTCCATCTGTCGCGGACTCTGAGATCGCCGCAGTGGGCACCCCATCCATACAGGGAGGCGTCGGTCGTTACCGTCACCTTCGGTGTTGGCTGTTGGAAAGGCATCCCTGACATGAGATTGCATCGCGACTGCCACCATCGGAGGGATGAGCGGACGTCTCCCGGCAGCTGCAGTCGGAGTGTCTGTTCGTCTCGCAGGGGGTCGAATATGCGGACGAACCAGTGTTGAAGAGGTCTTGCTCTCAGCCTGGCGAGATATGTCACAGCGGTCGTCGCAGCCATGTAGCCCAAGAGCTGCTGGACGCTTCTCGCAGATAACGTCGGGGCCGTACGAGCGTGAGCGGCGGCCCGGATCAAGGTTTGTGCTCGAGACTCTGGTAGGTACGCCCTGGCGGAGGTCGAGTCGAGCGTCGCCCCGATGAAGTCCAAGATCCTCGCCGGCTCGAGGTGGGACTTCTTCGGATTCACTCGTAGACCAAGGCGGGTCAGGAGTGACAACGTCATGTGGACGTCGTGGTAAAGTCTCTGTTTGCAGGACGCCACCAACAGCCAATCGTCGAGGTAGGGGAAGACGGAAGCACCCTTCGTCCGCAGGTAGGATACCACCGGGGCCATGCACTTGGTGAAGACCCTTGGGGCAGTCGAGAGTCCGAACGGCAGCACCTTGTACTGGTAACAGGTGTCGTCGACTGCGAAGCGGAGGTACCGTCTGTGCTGCGGGCGAATGGCGATATGGAAGTATGCGTCTCGGAGATCGATGGAGGCGAACCAGTCCCCTCGATGTAGGAAGGGTAGGATCGACGGTATCGTGACCATCTTGAACCTTTTGGGGCGGATGTAGTAGTTCACCCCTCTGAGGTCTAGGATCGGCCGGAGGGTACCGTCGGCTTTCGGTACCGTGAAGTACCTGGAGAAGAAGCCGGTGGTCCTGGCCTCTTGCGGGAGCCGCTCGATCGCCCCTTTCTGGAGGAGGGATTGGATCTCTTCCAGGAGGGCCGGACTCGACGGCGTGGAGTAGTAAACGCCGTGAGGAGGAATATCGAGAAACTCGATGGCGTAGCCAAGACGGACGATGGAAAGCACCCAAGAGTCCGTAGTGACATACTGCCACTCCGCTAGGTGTCGAGCGAGAGTCGGTCGGTCTCCGAGCGCTGATGGTAGGCTGAAGAGTGGGTATTGGTGGGTCCTGCCAGGCACGTCAAAACCGAGACTTTGTCTCGGAGGAGGACTTCTTCGACGAAGCCGGGCGCCGCCTAATCGTGCGTCTGGCCGATGAGCCGGAGGACGGTCTCGACTGTCCAGACTGGGCCGAACGCTGGAACGACGAGGTGGAAGATCGTCGCCAGGATGGGCGGAAGGTGGAGGCCCTGCGGGCCTGCGTGGCCGGCTGCAGCCCGATCTTTTTTGCGGTCAGTCTCGCCTTGACAAGATTGTCCAAAGCTTCGTCTGTGGACGAATTGAATAGGCCTTCACCGTCGAAGGGGGGATCTTCAATCCTCCTTCTGGTGTCCTCCTGGATGTCGGCCGGTCGCAGCCACGCATGGCGGCGGAGGCCGACGGATCCCGCCATGACCCGGGAGGCGATCTCCACTGCGTGCCGGGAGGAGGCCATCTGGTGCCGAGCGATGGAGATAGCCTCATTGAAGATCACGGAGGAGGCTTGGCGGATGTCCTCCGGTACCGCTTCCATCGCCGGTTGCAGGCGATCGAGCACTTTTTTCAGGTATGCCGCGAGGCAAGCCTGAGTGTTGGACAGCCTGATCTGCAAGGAGGCAGCTGAATAGAACCTCCTTGCGTAGGCGTCCAACTTCCTGCCCTCCTTGTCCGGCGGGGTGGTGTGTTGCCTGCCGGAGCCCTTTGTCTGTGCCGACTCGACGACCACAGAGTTCGGTGCAGGGTGATTAAAGAGATAACCGGCGTTATCCTTCTGCACCCTGTAGAGGTGTTCTAACCGCTGCGGTATCGGCTGAGCCGAGGCCGGTCTATCCCAGGCGGCCTTCACCAGTCTGGATACCCGGGGCAGGAGAGGCAGCGGGGCCGTGGAAGGTCGCTTCTCCTCGAAGACGGAGAAGGCTGGATCGTCGTCCTCCGGCTCCGCATCGGCGATCTTAAGGCCGAGGGTAGTGGCCATGCGGAGCAGCATCGCAGAGAACTGGTGGACGTCCTCTGGAGCAGAATCTGGGATCGGGTCCCCGAATCCCAATGGAGGAGACTCCTGGGAGGCCGCCTCAGACACCTCTGACTCCGCACTCGAGTCGTACGACTCCGAGCTCGGTGAGTCCTCTCGCCGCTCGCTTTCCGGCTCCTTCGTCGCCGCAGGTGTTGCCTTCCTAGGCTTCTCCGCAGCCGGGGCGGTGGTAGCAGCAGCGTCCCGCTTGGGATGGCTGACTACTGACTTCACCCTCTTGGTGGTGACCGGGGTAGTCTGGCAGGCTGACGTCGTCGTAGCCCGCTCAGTCACCACCGACTCCGTAGGGCGCGTCGCCGTTGCCGTGACCCTAGGAGGTGGCGATATCGCCCGATACCGTGGTGAAGGCTCCCTCGCCCTATGATATCGAGGAGAGGGAGAGCGGCTGAAGGAGCGGCGGTCCGACGGAGATCGGCTTCGGCGTCGACGGTACCGAGCCTCGTCCCCTCTAGGCGAGCGCGATTCGCGCTGTCGACGAGGTGACCGGGACCTCCGGAAGGTCTCCCAGCGACTCGGGCCACGATGGTACCGATCCCGGTACGATGGCGAATGCGACCGATAGGAGGCCGGGCGCTCTCTCCACTCAGATTCCCTCGCGTACCTGGCCACGTAGGACGCCGAGGTGTATCTGGAGGCAGACGAGCGAGGTTGTTCCTCTCTTGTCTCCCTCGGAGGCGGCGAGGCCACCGGACGCTCGGAAGAGCGGGACCGGGACCTAAAGGAGGTCGAACGCCGCTCCGGAGAAGCAGAGGGCTCTCTCTGCTGCAGGTCGGCCGACCTGTGACGGCTAAGAGGGCGGTGGCGCTCCTCCACCAGGGTTGGAGGGTCTGCCACAGGCGAGTCCGGGCGCTGTTGGGGAACGTCCTCAATCTCATCGTCCGAGAGATCGACGGACTCGCCTCGCCCTTTGGAAGGCTGCTGAGTAGGAGGAGGAGTAGGAGGTCGAACGTCCCCAGCCGGGGAGCGCTTCTTTTCCTTCTTCTTCTTCTCCTTCTCCTTGCCCTTGCCTCCGTCCGGAGCAGGGCGCTTTTTAGCAGGCATCTCCGTAAGGGGAGCCTCAGCCTTCCTCGCCGTCGAAGATCCTTTTGCTGACTTGGCAGCCGCCGACAGCTTCGGGATCCTCGGTAGCGCCGAGATCGGCGTTTTTGCCGGTACCGAGCCCGATACCGACGAGGTGGACGGAACGGCAGCCGCCGATACCGTCGATGGCGTGGTCGTCTTCTTGTCGGCCATCTTGGAAGTGGAGGTCTCGTCTATCGCCCGCAGAGACTGTTCCCAACAATAAGATTTGAGTCTCGCGGAGCGGTTGCGGAGAGTTTGGGGAGTAAAATCCCGGCAAATTGGGCAAGTCCGGATGTTGTGGGACTCACCCAAACAGAAGAGACACTCCTTATGGCCGTCGTTGAGGGCAACCTTGCGGCCGCAGGACACGCACTTCTTAAAGAGCGCGGACATAAGACGAAGAACGCCAAACTCCGAAAATCCAAAAGGACGAAAAACCGAAGGGGGAGTCCGAAAGAGAGGTCAAAGACAGTCCGAAAGTCCGTAAAACCGTGAAAAACAGCAAGCCAAGCACAACGTGAGAGGAACAAACTGAAGAACCTTCCGTACGCGGCGGCGGACGAGAAAGAACTGAGGAGAGACCGTTGCTCGGCGGGAGGAGCATGCGCAGTACCGGCGTGGGGGAGGGGTTCCCGCCAAGCGAACAAGCTCTAGAAGTTTCCGAACGCTACCGCGCAGGCGCTAAAGCTCCTAGTGTATGAAGGCACAGAGACCACGAAGAAGAAGCCTGGTTTTATTTCCGTCACTTGCCTCACTGAAGCTAAAGGAATCTGCAAACAGAATAACAGCTAGCCATGTTTATACACCTTCTTTGGAATCTTCTTTTACTGAATTTTCAGGTATCTTGTTCATCCCTACAAACAGTCTGTATGTTGTAACTGGAAGGGTAATAGCCTAATTTGGAAGAGGAAAAAGAACCAGTGTATTCTGGCAATTATTGTCAAGGCTGCTTAAACCCTGCACCCCCTCCTACATGCTCTGGCACAAACTTGATCAGAACAAGCTTACAAACACAGGGATTATTTTCTTCCTTGATGTGTGCATGTTCTAGAATTGACTCCTGCTGCTGTCCCCTACCTTAGGATGTGAAAGCTGGTAAAAATCCATTTGATGTCCCGAAATGCTATGAAGGAGTCAGGTTCCTTAATACCAAAATAACAGTCTTTTCATATTTGTTGCAAGTGAAAAGTGAAGATCTACAAAAACATATGCTGATTTTTTTTAAAGTTAACATTCAAAGAAAAGGGAAGTTGTAAAGTACAGGTAGGTTCATCACATTTTCAGTCCACTCTTTCAGCCGTTTTCAACTGGCACGCATAGTACAGGTCTATAATTTAGCATGGTCAAAAGAGCAGGTTGTCAAAAAGTGAGGTGTTAATTCATCACTATCTTTACCAAAATAAGACAAGAAATCCTATGAGAGGAACAGCAGCATAGCAGCGAAAACATTTTATTTTACTTTCCTGAGGGAAAGGGGTTTTAGACTTATTTGAATGAGCAGTACATAAAAACAAGAAAAAAACTCCCCATGTTTTATTTCCATGACTCGCCCACAGAGCTTTAGTAGTATATTGTAAACATATATGAAGATGACTAGGTTAGTTAAGAGTACACAATTTACAGAAGAAAAGCTGAGCACAGGGTGGTATTTTACAGTATTTGCTTACAGTCTTGTACAAAGGATAAGAGGTTAATTCTGCAAAACCACACCACTTAAGCTACTATACAATTCGTCTGAGGGCTGACTGTTGAAGTTAGCTCAGTCAATAGCAAATTCAGCAAGAACTCCAATTACTGCAATAGGCAAGTTAAGGCAGAAGGTCTGTGGACCTGTTAAGGAACTGGAATATTTGTTCTCCATTGCTACATATTTACTTGGTAAAAATGTAGATTTTATGAATGTGGACAATGACTGTCAGGTCCAAATTTATGGAACAAATTTCAGTTGTGGTCAGTAACTAACAGGTTGCTTGGGGTGGGCTGGTCATTCTTTTTTGCTTTTTACCTTTGCCATTATGGCTGGTTAAACCATCAAAAGAAGAACCAACTGCAGATAATAAATTCTACCTTGAGAGGAAGAAATCATCCCACCCATCCTTAGAAGAGGCCATGCCTGAAAATGTTCCCCTTAGACCCAGGTAATTGTAATAAGTTATTAAGCCAGAAATCTCTCCCTTTGACAAGGTGCTTAAGTCTGGGTTTAGGCACCTAGCAGGTCCAAGTCTAACTCTAGGCACTCATAGAGAAGACAGATTAACTAAACCAGCAGTTCCTAACCTTGGCTCCACAGATGAAATCTGACTAACTGCTGGCATCCTCCTAAGCACGGCAAAAGATCAGCTGTAGTTGAACAACATCTGAGATCAATGCTGGAAACCAATGATCTAAACCATTTTAATCCATTTTGATCTCCAGGTTCAATTTTTTTTAAAAAATAGCTTTGGTTACCTGAAGACCTTTCTCGGAGAAAGAAACCAGTAAAGTACAAACTTGTTAGTCTTGACCCCTATATCATCCACCACAATATTCTTCCACATCACCTACCAGTCAGTAGGCAGTATCATAGTAATGCAGAGGTTCCATTCTGATTTAAAATTCATTTCCAGATTATTAAATTGGAGAACATCTTCCTGAACTGTCAGCATTTATGCTTAGGAGTCCACCTTGGATGGGAGTGAGGAAGGAGATGGTAGGAACAAGGGCATGAATTCACTCACTTGCTCACACAGGTGGGACAGAGGGGGAAAGATGGGGCAGGAGGAGGGAGGGTGCAAACATTTGCTCACTTGCATAGGTGGGAAGGAGATGGGACACATACCCCCATACAATCCCCTTCCCCTCCTCCACCCACACAAGCAAGTGGGCAAGCAAGGGAATGCACATACAGCCAAGCCTAGCCATCCTTCCAGTACAGGTGCTTTGGGGGGTGTGTGTGTTAAATACAGTTTGGGAGGGCTTGCAATATTTGTGGGTCCTCCACTTTTGCTGAGGGCCTGTGCCCCTAAGCCCCATGAAAGTGGAGGGCTGACTATACTTGCTCTTTATCATATGTAGTTTTAATTTTTGTAAATTACCTTGCATCAACTGCTGGATGGTAGAATATAAATATTAAATGGTAGTTGGAAACCTCAAGTGTGATTCTTTAGACAAACACAAGATATCAAAGTACATAATTTATTTTGTTGTACAGATTATGCAATTGTTTCAGTTTTACAGTACAAGTAAACACATGGCTTTTTCTGGAAACAGATGCATTCCATGTAACCTGGGCCTACAAACAGCTCAAACTTTGTTTTTGCTTTCTACACATGTAACTGATCAGCCATGGGACGAGCTCCTACTATGGAGGCCAGCTTCCAACTAGAGGAAGGAGGTCCCTTGTATTTCCAGAAAAATGATTATAGTTCTAGTTTTGTGACATACTGTCAAACAAAGAGATATGGGGAGCTGCTATAGGAATATCATCTGTCACATCAAAGAAGTTTGAATATTTTGTATGGTTCAGACTGATAACAATATAAAACCAGGAAGATAAAGCGTAGGATTTATTTCTTTTTCCCTGCCTTTCTCCTTCAATAGGAAAGCTCAAGACAGTCTACAATATATCCCTTGGAAAAACAGTTTTAGAGAAGTAAAGAGATGAACAAGTTAGCTTAACTTGCACAGATGAAGGAACACGGTCTACATAATTGGAGAGCTTTTAAATGAAGTTGCTCCTTCTATAGTTTCAGCATGACATGTTTTTTTCCAACTAGGGTATTTTGGCAGCAGCTTGATAAAATTATTAATCACACAAGATGCTGTATTCAAACCACTGTACTGGATTGCAGCCAGAATAACCAAGATCATGAAATTTCAGATGTTTATATACATAAACAAAGGTGTAAAGAGCTTGGGTATATTTATGACAGCTGGGGTACTCCAGGGCTACACATACCACTTTTCTGAGATTGATTCAGGTCTCTACATTGATCTAGAAGACTCTAAGACATATAATTTCAAAGTCTATCCACATACCTATACCTACACATACACCCTCCCATACACACACACACACACACGTATACATACATCAATCTGTGTGTATTTTTGTGTACACACGCACGCACGCACACATACACACATCTCTCTATATATATATATAGTGTGTGTGTGTGTGTATACACACACACACACAATGTATACACACACTTTTTGATAAGTCTGTAAAAACTTTCCCATTCAAAATATGTAATACTGCAATATATAGCAATACATAGGTAACATTTCAATCCAACAGTGGCTAATTTTCTTCACAAGTGCAATTTGTAAAATGCACATCCAAGCTTACTACATAAGCAGAGTTACCTGACAGGCTCTACTTGTCTGCAGAAATTACTTTGGATTACCAATTTACACTGTGGATGTTAGGAAACAACTTTGATCATACTTTATATATACTTTATATATCTTCCTCCAGATCTGTTTCTCATTAAAACATATATTCTAAGTTGTAGTCAATTCATGTTTAAAGCACATAATACTGCGCTACCACCCACTGTCAATCTTTTTTTTAGAACTCAGAAGTCTGTGAAGGTGTAATTATTCTGACGTTTTGGTAATCTTATCATTCTAATTTAGAACTGATAGCCAAAAGTTTGCTAATCTAGGTGTACTATCAGACCTTTGACTTCCAATTTTACCTCTGTATAGATTCCCACATGAGAATAACCATCACAGCAAGATTCAAAAAGTACAGCCAGAGTCTATACCATATAGAGTCTAGTGAATGTATTTTAAGCAACAAATGACAGACAACAAACTTCTGATTCCTCTGCTTATCAGTTCAAGTAAAAAAATGTTGTGAATTTACATAGCTTAGACATGTAATATCTATATACCATCTTTAGCCAAGACGTTTCAGAAATGGAACAAATTTCAACTGAAAATGAGTTTATCCACATTAAAGTCAGCACAAAGATATATTGTTGGATACTATACGAATGTAAATTAAATTTTGAGGACCTGTTATGAAGAGTAAAAAGACAAATAACATATAAGACACACAAGCTTATTACGGTAGCAATAAATGCAGCAAACTTTTGCAAAGCAATGTACCAAACAGAAGATCAACTTCAGGAGGTCTGGAAACAAGTCAGGAACTCTGATTAACTCTCTGCTGTTGGCAAATGAATCAGTGCCATAGCTGTCATGGATCAGCAGGGTAAGAACATTTTTGTATTGATTCCTCTCTCACACACAGGAAGTTATTAACTCCCACAATGCAGAGCCAATTCAAATTTTCTGGAAAGCATGTGATATAGTCTCCCAGCACTTTTACCACTGAAGAATGAAAGTGGGGATATACTGCATGTTTGAAAGCTCTCTCACAGCAGAAACGTAATAGTATCTCACAGAGAATGATTGTAGCTTGGCTTTCCCTACAATGCAGCAGCTTTTCAAAGGCAGAGTACATTAAATGCTTCCACACATCCATTGTAAAGTAACAGAATCTTGAGGGACTGTAGCATATGCTTTGCTCAACAATTTAACAGGGTAAAAGTTAAATATCTGACAGCATGGAAGAACTAACAGCCTTTTGCAGCGAAAGCAGTTTGAGGTATGTAGGTCCCAGAATATAAAGCGATTTCGCCATACTTTGGGCCTGGAAGCTAACCAGTCACTAGGGCAAATATCATATATAGTTCTCCCTCCACATTTGTAGGTTTGATCTTCATGAATTTGATTATTCGTGAGATGCCCACTTGCCATTCCTCAGTCTCCCACTTCCATTCCCTGGCTTTTTGCCCAGGGTACAGCCATCCTTCTGTGCACCACAGCGAAAGGCAAGCAAATGGGAGAGGGAAAGGTTAGCACACATGCAAGCCTCTCCCCCTGCACATTCTCCTGCCTGTCCCCCACACACTCAGAAAGAAGGAAGGGTGCATGGGCAACAGGGCAGGAAAATGGAAGAGTGGGAAGTATTTCCCCTCCATTTGCTTGCCTGTCACCCATGCAGGCAGGAAGAAGGCGGGGTGTGCGAGAGACAAGCAGGTGACTGGAGTGAGGGGGAGGTCTTTCCCACTCCATTCATCTGCCTGTCACCCATGCAGGCAGGGTGCCCAGGCAACAGGCAAGAGAATGAAGGCGGGGAGCCCTAGGACAGAAAGGGAGGGGGGGCGCTCACTTGGGTGGGAGAGATTTTTTTGGTTTTTTACTTTAATGAAAGGTCTGCACTCTGAACCTTCATGAAAGCCAAGGAGCCACTGTATTCTTGACTCTTAAAAATTTAAGAGGCAGGCATTCTTTAATAAATGAAGCCTCCATATTATCTGCAAGGGGTATACCACAGAACATACTGTACTCTCCTGAGCCTGGACTAGAGTTTGATATCTTCAGGGGCAGGCCTCAGTCACACTACCTTCACAGGTGTTTGTTGGGATCACATCTGCTGTAGAACTCCCTTCCAAATGATCCTTTGGGTAGCCTGACCATACATTTGGGGCTTTATAGGTCAACCCCAACACTCTGAATTGTGCCTGGAAACAGTTGAGGAACCTGTGCAAAGATGACAAAGCAGTAGCATAAAATAATTCCATGTGCTGATGTATTTTGATTCAGCTGAAATTTCTGGACAATTTTCAAAGGCAGTCTCACATATAAAGCTTTTCAGTAGTACAGCATGTTCAGTTTTAGCTAGGCTGTTTAGCACTGGTCATTCAACCACATCCTTTAGACAATGGTTTAGAGTTAGACCCAAGAGAATGCAGAATACCCAATTGCAGAGAGCTACAATGCATCTTTCCCAGTGGCTTTACAAAGATATAAAATAGATGGGGCCTGGGCCTGGACCTAAAAGGAAGTATATTTTGACCTCTGCTGTCAGATAGCTGACCAAGGGCACATCCAGACTGACAGAAAATTCCCAGACTTTATTTCTGTCCTTTCTGATTTTCTGGGTATGTTTGTGTGTGTATATGTGCCATCAAGTACACTATCAACTTATGGTGACTTCATGAATTTCATAGGATTTCATAGGAATACTCAGAAGTGGTTTTGCCAGTACCTTCTTCTGAAATATAGTCTACAGCAGCTGGTATTTATGGGTGGTCTCCCATCCAAGTACAAACCAGGGCTGACCCTGTTTAGTTTCCAATATCAGATGGGTATTAAGGACTTCCTCTGATTTTATACTGGGTTAAAATAAACTGACATGGGGAGATGGCACAAAAAATCTCTGATTGTACTGGACGTTGACAGAAAATATTCTGGGATTAACAAAACATACATAGATTTCCAAAATAAAATTGCAAAGAACAGGAACAAAGTTTGGGACTTTCTGTGTTTTTTAATCAGTCTGGATGTGCCTTGTATGTCATTTCAAAGTCTGTTTCCCCTACCTTCTACAAAACAACATCACAGATACGGGGAACAGCAGCCTGCACACATTCGATGAGCTGTAGGATGAGCTGTAGGAAGAGAATGAGCTGTAGGAAGTTTGCTTTCCTTTTTTCTGCCAGAAAGCATCATTAAGAATTCTGTCTCTGAAATCTACTGCCTAAGCTAGTCTTTTTCTTCCTACTTTCAAATTCACTTTCTTTTTGTGTTACATCTAGGCAAGTTCAGTCGTAATACCTTTGTAAGCCATTCTGAAAGCCTTTTCTGAACAAAAGGCAGGCTAAAATACTTCAAACACAACTATAGTACTACTGAATTTAAAAAAAAGAGACACAGGGAGACTGACAGACAGACAGATCTATATTTGTAGAATATCACATCAACCAGCTGCTGACTGATCATTCAAGAGTGAAATCCAACAACTCTCCTAGATATGTGAGCCTGATTAAACAAAATTACTTAGCCCACTGTATTTAAAGTGAATGAGATGCCCATAGGTATTAGGAGTATTAACATCCAGATGCAGATCTACCAAGGACATTAAAGCCACATTCAGGTTGAAAGCCTCATTTAAATTGGTCATGAAAAATGTCACCAAGATATGGTGACTTGTTAACACGCCGGAACAGCGGAAATGAAAAGAAGGCTTTATTACTATCACTTCTGCTGAGATATCGCCTTCATTTGGCTCCTCCGCCCTCTAACCATTCCCTGGCAAGAACCATTACCTCTGCTGCCAAACAGCACCAGCCAACCACCTAAGGGCCACAGCTAGGGCAGGACAAGAACAAGAAAAGCAGCAGTCATTGGCCAAGACCACCTCTGGCAAAAAAAGTCTGAATCTTCCAGTTTGAGGGCCACTGATTCTAGACTTGGTGAAGGCAGCATGGACCAGTGCCAAAGGAATCACCACAGCAGCCAAACCATCAAATAAGCCAGGGAACAATCATCACCATCCATTCTCCACCTAGCTGACTAGTGAAGATCAATTGTTTCCAGAAGCTGACCACTGAGAAGACCTCCACTGTACATCATCATGTAAGCAGACATATGAGGGCAACACATGACAGAACTTATTTAAATAAATAGATATGCCTACAGTTGCTTTGTCATCATACATTCAGCTATCTTCCCTTAAAAAGAGAAGCAGTTCAAAAACAGGCCCAAGTCCTCTCTATCAAAAGAGGATTTCATCAGTAAGTGCTTCACTACCTCCTTTTAGAAATAGGAGAATATATTGTTATTGTGTGCCTTCAAGATGCTTTTGACTTAAGGCAATCCAAGGCAAACCTATGGCAAAATTCATTCAGAGGAGGTTTTCCTCTGCCTTCCTCTGAAGCTAAGAGTGGGTTCCTATGGCTGAGCAGGTATTCGACCCTAGTCTCCAGAGTTACAGTCCAACAGCCGAACCACTACACCAGGCCAGCTCTCTAGGAGAATATCTAACTTCAACAAAATGCACCACTGATATGAAGATGCTAACAGACAGTCTAATTGGAGAAATACTTGGTTTTTTTTGATACATAAATTATGTATGGGTGTGACAGAGAGACGCTCTTCTGAAGTTTCATTTCAGGGAATGGTGGCCTTTTGACTGAAGGAGACTGTATCACTTCAACCAAAAAGTCAGTATTCCCCAAATTCATCCTTGAGTAGCTCTCTCTGCCACTCACACACATCTCCTATGTATCAGAAAAGCCCTAAATATTTTTACCATCAGACTGTCTTTTAGAATGTGCATCCATTATCTTTATATCAAACAGTGCATTCAAAATGGATAGGTTTATACTACTTGAACCATTCCCTTATCAAAACCCTTTACAATCCCTTTGAAAAAACTATACATCACTCAAGGTTTGGAAAGACAAACTAAGCTAGAACTCCATATTATTTTCTGGTGTGTCAACCATGTTTCCCATGGTCTTGCTATTAAAAACTATACACGACCAGGCATTAGGACTACACTTGTGTACATTTACTTGGGAAAATATCCCACTGAATTCAGTGGGATGTAATTCTGAGTAAACGCACACAGACTTGGGTCAAAAGCCTTGGTTTGCCAAAATCTACTTAAAACATGCAATGGAGGAAACATAATCAGCTTCACAGGACTCATCATTCTTTCAGCAAATCCAAGTGAGGAATGTGTTCTACTCTGGCCTCTGCCATCAGCTAAGGCAGAAGCAGAGACAAGACTCTTATTTGATTTTTGGAAAACTTATTAACAGAAACATTTTGAATCATTACACAACTCCTCAGTTTTAAACTAGCATTAAGCTCACACAGATATTATTATTATTATTATTATTATTATTATTACTACTACTACTACTACTACTACAAATTGGAAAGATGAGTTCATCTAGATGCAACTTCGCAATGCTGTCACAGATTCTATAGCAATTTCGCTGCACTTTCACAGATTCCACAGTTTACAGCATACTTTTTGCAATCAATACAGAATGTACATCCCCTTCTTTCAAAATCTGCTTCCATCAATCTGTAATTAAAACTAATCTCCAAAGTTATTGCTATATATTGTCACTGTTAAAGCAGGTGGGTAAAGAAACTAAAAGCAAGCCCACCACATTCAAAGAACATTACTTGAGTGACAGTGAATAACATCTAAATCCTTTACAGTTACTTACTGTTAAATGTGCTTGACACATTATTGGATTTCTTGTAACATCCCATTCAAAATTTCTTTTAAAACCATTGGTTTCTAGCAGGCAACCTCTTATTTGGTCTCCATCTCTTTTCTTCCTCCTCTAGTAGTGGATTAAAACCCCTGTATCTCATATCAGTGTGTTCTGGAAACACTAGAAGTCCTCATGTTTGCATAGCAGAAGGGTGGAAAGTGCTAAACATTTTTCATATAAACAGTCTTGCATATATATTTGAACACATAGTGGAAAAGGGATCCCAAGAAAACCCTACCTGAGAAGAAAAGGCAAAATAAGCAAGCAAAGAGTGTGGTCTGTACAGTGGATGTGCTAACAGACTTGAAAGTGAAATGGAATCATCAACAGAAAGAAAAGGACGGCAGGTGGGCTATGAGAGTTAATGATACGGTTCCATGCAACTAGAAAGAACAAAGGTGAACAAGGAGACTCTACTACAGTACCAAGGATGAGTAATTCACAGCCAGGCTCTAAAGTCCAGATCTTCAATAGCTGCTCATCGCAATTCTTCTGACTGCACTTGCATACTATGGCAGGGGGGAGATCATTTGTTCTGAGGCTTGTTTCTAGTGTGCCCCTCAGAATCTTGGGAGAGAAACTGCACTGAGAAGCAAGATGCCAAGACTCAGTCAGTGCTTTTTGCAACTGCATCCTCTAAACATAAAGGCCAAGTGCATTGTGCTACTGGTAAAATCTGAAACTCTCTCACTTAAGGTTGTGCAAATGTCAGTTCACTCAAAACCTGTGCCTCACTAAGAACCAATTGCAACCTACTTGCTGGGTCACAACCCATCAGTGGAAGAACAACAATTTAGCATACAGGTATTACATGTATTTGTGCCAGACTTTCAGTAGTTTCTGACTTCTAGAGACTACGTAAGAGTCCAGCATCTACAAGGCCAAACTGTATTGGAGCTTTACTGGGTTTAAATGTTCTATAGGACAGAGAAGGGAATTTGAAGCTAAATGATACATATTTTTCCCCAATAGTTTTCAACATCCCCCTTCATATATTGTAGTAAGTACCTACAAACTGAGATCCAGTGTGATGTAACAGTTTGAGAGTTGGACTATAACTGAAGACCAGGGCTCCAATCCCCCTCTCTCAGCCTTAGAGGGTAGCCTCCCTCCGAACAAATCTTGCCTTAGGCTTGCTGTAAGTGAGAAATGACTTGAAGGCACACAAAAATAACTACTACAGAAGTTTACAAATAGGATTACTTCCATTTTAAGATTACTTCCACCCAAGAAAAAGTACATGAAACAATCTTGCATTTTAGAATTGTACTAATCAGTTCCTAGCCCTACAATCTAATCTGACACAAGGATGAATGTCCACATCTTGGTAAATCTCTTGTTTGCTTGAGGTACTGTGTTTAATCAACCAGTTCAATATAGTGAGTCACCTCACTACTTTTATGTTAGAGGTGAAAGGGCCTCTTTTCTGCCCGATACAGTACAGGTGTGGTCCTGATAATCCCTGGGTGTTCCAGTACTAACAATAGGTAGAATTAACCCACTCATTCATCCATGAAAATATGTAAAACAATCTCCTTTGTCAGACTAGAGCACAGAATTATATGCAGATATAACTACCATCAGCTCTTACAAAAACATTTATATCCCTGGAGTATTCCAGATGCATTACTACTAAAGGGAAAAGGATGGCTGTTTTGGTTGGAGTGCAAAATTTTCTAGCAAGCTTCAAGATAAAATTGAAGGTCCCTGTTAAAATAGAAGGCAAGAGTTTCTAGATTTTTACATTCTCCATTTTTTTTGTTTAATCAAGTTTTAACTGGTAGAGCGAATGTTTCCCAATGCTGACTATTTACATATATGACATTTCTAAAATGCAACCACAACTCAGAGGTAGAAACGGCTCAGAAATCTATTCTTCTGATTTTTTATATGCAACTTTGAACCAAGGAACCCAACTCAAGTGCCAAGAGAGAACTGTGTGTCAAAATATGCACTTCTCCAATCTGCATACATACCTCTTAAGGGAAAAAAGGCACATAAAAATATGCACACTAGTGAAAAGTGAACACAAATTACATATTTGAGAAAAGCAGTTGATCCTCAACTTTTGCAGGCTTAACTTGATTATTTGATTATTCACAAGTTTGTAGATGCTGCTTAACCAGCCACTGGTGGAGCTAGAAAAGCCCCAGAAAAGGCCCTAGACCTGGAAGGCTTCGTAGGTCAGGCCAGGCCACTGGTGGTGGCTCATCCTCCTCACCCTCTTTCTCCTCTCCATCTCCCTTCTTGCCATAACCCTGGCCTGTACCTCCCTTTGCCACTTTAGCACTGCAACTCCTCCACTTCACCCCAAGGCCACCTTCACCAGATCTGTTGGTCTCCAAGCCTTCCCCTAGACAAGGCCTTAGATCTGGGAAACCTTGCACAGCTGGGCCAGTGGAAGTGGCCTCAGAAAGAGGCAGAGGTGTCATGGTGCCAACACAGCAAAGGTAGTAACAGGCCAGAGCTGCTGGAGGGAACCTCTGGCCTGGCTCTGCTGTGTCTAGTGTAAAAATCTCTTTCGGTGTCACTGTCTTTCTCTTCTTCCCCTTGAGAAGGATGATGACACTGAAGGAGACTTCTGTGGCAGCAGGGTGTGAAGCATGCATGCTTGGGAGAGCCTAGAGATATCTGCATTTTTTCCACTTCTGTGGGGATCCTGCACCCCAACTCCTGCCAAAGTTGAGGGCCAACTGTACACATAAAACTGCAGTTAACAGAAAGTACTAGGGGAAGGAATATATATTTTTAGATAAATGTGCACAAAGTATTTCTGTGAGGTTTTTTTTTCCTTTTTTGAACTGACAAATTTTGGGGAAATGGGATAGAATGAGCTTAGTCGTTGAAATCTGACAATCTCTGTCAATACGTTATTGCCACAAGGAAATATCCCTACATTAAAGTCACAATGATAGCAAGGTAGGTAGGTGTCTTCTTTACACCACAGATCACATAAGCACACAGAATACAAGCTAACTTCACTTGATAAAAATCACAACAAGGTAATTCAACTGTTTTGTATCACACAGTTGCTCAAATCAACAGGGTCTTGTTTTTGTACCCCTTAAAGTTATCCAAAAGCAGGGGTGCACAACTGTCAGGGAGTTAGGGGGCTGAAATGACCCCCGCTCAAAAAAACTTGGAGGACTACATTCCTTAAAAAATTCCCCAGGATGCCCCCAAGGAATGGAATGAGATTTATCTAGATTTCTCGATTTCTTGTCCCCCATCCCATTTTATTGCCAGGAACAGTCTTTTTTCCAATAGGAGGTAAGCCAAAAGTCAACTTCCACATCACTTTCTGCTGGATTAAAAAGGTGTCTCCAGATCCTAAAACTGCCTAGGGTCAAGAAAGTGGAAAAACTGGAGACATCTGGGCTCAAAAATGAACTTTTCTTTCCAAAGCATTGCCCTCCTGCCTCCTTCCCAAATGATCCTGCAGGCTGCATGTGACTCATGAGTCCCACTTTCTCCATCCCTGAGCTAGATTAAGTCTATACAGTATCAACGATTTCACTGTGGTTAGAACTGCTCAAAAGGAAGTACAACTATTAATATGGATTTATTGATATGAAATTCCACTGATTTCAGAAGTATTTGTTCAATGCTTCCAAAAAAAAACTGAGTTGCTAACAAGCCTGCCTTTTTCTCTATACTATTAAGGAATGGTTGACATAGCATATACATTTACAGTCATCCCTGCACATTCACTAGGGTTAGGGGAACAGGACCCCCGTGAAAGTGGAAAAACCATGAATAACTCTAGGCCCTCCCAAACAATATTTAACACAAAAAAAACTATGATCACCATATTCAATCCACCATGGATTCCTTTGAGGCATCAGGGTTCCTTCACAAGGCAGAAGTAGGTGGCTGGTGGTGCTTACTGCCACCCCCACTGGTACCCCACAACATTATTAAAAGGAATTTACAAGCCACATTTGTAGTTTCAGTCTCACAAAGCTTGCAGTCCGTATTAAAAATGGCATAGGGAGGCAGCAAAGGTGACAGTAAATAATCCGTGAATAATCAAATCTGCAAAAGTGAAACCCACAAATGTGAAAGACTGACTGTGTATCTTTTTGGTAAACAGTTTTTTACTAGTGTACAGAAAAGTGCAGGTCTCTTAACAACCTATTAGAATACTTAACAACCTATTAGAATACTTAATTAGAATACTTTCATTTAAAAATTCATATATTTTAACCCCAAGTGAAGTCAACAGAACCAGACAGGCTAAAACTGCAGCATAACTGAATTGTGGATTTAGCTGTAAATCAGCAACTACACCAGTGTATACACAAAGCAAGTCTCATTAATTTCAGCAGTATTTGCTCATGCATAACTCTGGACAGGGTCACAGCCTAAGATATAGGAAGACCAGAGACAATCTGCAACTCTCATCAACTCTATCCAGCAAAATCAATGGCATAGGGTAGATTTTGGGAGTTTTGGTCCAACAATATCTGGAGAACCAAAAACAACACATCCCTCCAAGAACTATCATTTATAATTTTTTTCAAAAATTGTACAGCAACATCAGAACATACAGAGTTCACCATCAGAAAAGAATGTAATATCATTATGGATAAGGAGAATATCAAATAAATCTTAAAATTTGGAACAGTGGACAATTAAAATATGGCATACCATGACTATCAATAAATCAACAACATCCAAGCTTTGGGGGGAAAATTCAAACTTTGCTTTCAAGTTGTATTACTACTTGTACCTACTTATCCAATTTTTTAACAGGAAAAAGCCAACTAAGATGTAAAAATCTGCAAATCAAATTTGCAGCACTGATTTAGTTATGCATTTTGGTTTACCACTACTTTTATATTGTTAAGGTCTCTTTTTAAATAAAAAGCTATTTAATATTAGAAAAAAGCAGACAAAACTGAAGGGCTACCAGTTTTCACAATATTTTGACAAAACTTCACAAAGTAAAAATGTATACCCAAGCTTCTGCCTTATCAAAGACTATTTGCAAGTAGTCACTACACAGAGAAAGAAACAGACCATACACAGACAAATATGCACAGACAAAAATCCATTTACATTACAGGACTATTTAGATGCAAGTGAACTCTATAAGTGGAGCAGAAATTCTCCATCCTCACAGGAAAATCCTCATCAATGCACAAAATATACATTAAGGGTTCTCTGTGCAGCTGACCTGAATTGACACACCAATTCCATTTACTAGATTAGCATCCGATCTGAGGGGAGCCAACAAGAAGACATAAGAGAGGTGAATGCACAGAAAGCTCAGTGATCTTTGCCTCTTGCAAAGGTACTGCTTCAGTTCCAGTTAAGTATCATTAAGCCCTTTCACAGCCAGCTACTTGCCTTTCCTGATACTCACTATGATGGTCCTTGAACACAACTGTCTACCAATTATGAACAATTCACAAACAGGGAACAGTGCCTTTTCTACTTCCACTCAGCCAACAGAAGGAAAATAAAAAGGGCAGGAGAGAAGTGAGAGAATAGAACTAAAATTTTAAATTATCTTCTTTTTTCCCAGCCTGTGTATTGCTACACACAGTAACATAAACAGCCAGGACCTGGATAGATAATACTTTTTCAACTAAAACTCTCAGAATGCCCACAAAAGCACAGCAGTAGCCACATTGGCTTTGCAAGCTATAGCGCAAAAGGCAATGTTTCCAAGTTCTGTAGAAGCACAGAAAAGTCTATTCGGAAGCACTTTGTGTGATGTCTCATTAGGAAGATGGAAAGGAAAGGTTTAACACATTATTTGTCCAAAGCACACCATACTTTAATGTTACACATGGAAAACTAAAACCAACATTGAGCTTAGATATCTATCCGTTCACAGGATCATATAAAGCTGCTTTACATCGAGTCATGCTATCAGTCCACCTAGTCCAAAACAAGCAGCTCTTACTGGGAGCAGTTCTTCAGGGTTTCAGGGAGGTTTCTAGCCTTACCTGGAAATCTCTGGTGGACTTCCAACCAAGTACTAATGATGCCCAACCCGTCTTAGCTTCCAAAATCAGACATGACTGGGTGTGCTCAGGGTTGATACATGAGTAACTCAGATGCTTTCCCTCTTGTCATCTGCTGTAACCACGAAGAAACATTTGAAAGATTTTGCTTCCATTTTTAAACTCTCACTGAACTCACTTTCAAACTATTTATTACATTGACTACTTAGAAATGACTCCCAAGAAATTCATACCGGTATTAAAAACCCAAAAACAAAATGGAAAAGCAGAAACAGACTGACAAAAAGAAAGAAGACCCCCTTCAGTCAAAATCCAAATGAATGCTGAAGCCCCATCTGAACAAAAAGCTGAGCATCAGAACAAAAGGGAGGTGCACAACCTGGCCTCCCTTGGCAGAGAGTTCCAAATCCTGAAAGCAGGTTCTAACAGAATTACTGATACAGAAGAGTAACTAGTTACCAAGGCATCTGAAGAAATTTCAGGTAATAACTAGAAATTTATGTTGTTGAGTTCCAATACCTGAGCATCTCATTCTTCATCCAATACACTATTTGTTTACTTTATAGAATACACAAGCAATTAAAAAATCTTTGACTCTCACAGATTTCCAAACAGCTTCTACAGAGTGTGCATTCCAAGAAATCCTCAACCACAATATTAAAGATGGTAATCCCACACACATTTACTTGTGAAAAAATTCCCACTAAAGTCAACAAGGCTTATTTCTGAGCAAACATGCCAACAACAATCAAACAGATCCATAACTGAAGGCATCTGTTCAATACTGGCACTTGAGGTAAAGAAAACTTGCAATGTTACCATATCAGAAGGAAGGGTTAATACAATATGGCTCTATTACCATAAGGATGGTCATGTAAACACTTGCAGTCCTTACTAAAACAGAAGAACCAACAGCAATTCCCAATTGTGTCTCTGTCAAGAAGTACTACAATTTCTACAATAATCTTTAACTCAATAGTGTTATCCCAAATACAAAAAGATTGTTAAAATTTTATCTCAACTGTTATTTGTGCTCTCCTAAGGCATAGGTCAGAAACTACTTGAGGGCACACAACAACAAAAGCAAAAGCCATATGGGACAATCAACAATGTATAGGACCAGCACAAAAGTGAAAGACAGACTGCTGAATTTAGTACAGGAACCACTGTGCTTATCTCTGTATCAGAAATGTAATGCATATATGTCTTGATCACTGATGAACCACAGTTTCTTCCCTCCAAAAAAATCATATCTCAGTGAGTACTTGGCTAAGAGATCAAAGTTCAAATTTCCACATAGCCACAGAAACCCACAGGGTGACCCAAAACAAGTCACACATTCTCAGCCTCAGAGGATAGCAATGGGAAACTCCCTCTGAATAAACGCTGCCATGAAAACCCTGTGACAGAATCACCTAAGGGTCACCAAAAGATGGAAATGACTTGAAAGCCTACAACAAACAAATTCCTATCTTATGTCATCACATTGCCAGCAGTAACTATCATAAAACTAAGTTCAAATGGAAGCACAAAACATATACGTTTCAGGGATTAGTAATGAAACCAGAAGTAAACGGATAATTAAATTCATAAATGAAGCTACTTCTATTGCTCCACAGTGTATTGTAAGATTCCCACACACTAATCAATCTACATCATAGAAATAAAAGCGAAGAACACTTTAAATTCAACCAGGATTATTCAGAAATGACACGCTGTGTAATTATTCTCATATTTGATATAGAGTATGCAGCAAATACAAATCTTGACATACAGTATATACAAGTATAATATTCAGTGAATAATTGCAAGAATGTCTGAGAATTCTCCTCTGCTTTCTAGAGAAAAGTATTCATGTCATGACAGACAATTCTACTAAAGTTATCAACTAATCAGTAGTTCAACAAAGCATGTGAAAGATTAACAGGTCAAGGTGACAAGAGATTAATATTCTCCCTGATCAGTTATTTTCCCCAGAAAATTGGTTGGGACTGGATTTCAGTTTAGCAAGTGCTTTTCTCCATACTTCCTTTAGTGCTACAGAATGAAGCAGATTAACAGTAGAGCCAATATTTTAAATATTCACAGCATCTCCCATTCCTTTCACAGATGGGAATAGGGGAAATGCCATACAAGCTGAGGGACAGCTTTACATTTTGAAAAGCGTATGCACAGATTCAAGCACACTAGCTTCCTGAGTCACATTCTCTCATTCAACAAAAAAACATTACGATGCAACAGCAGTTGGTCAGTTCAGATTACATGTCACCTAACTAGCAAAGTATTGGTCGGCAATCAAAAGCATTCTCTTAGACTGACAGGCTTCTCTCACTCATACAAATTTTGTACTTCTTTCACTGGTTAGCGTTATACATTATCAAATATATAAAAGTCAAAGTTTGTTTGGCTGTGTCAGGCAAAGACCTCATATGATTGGCTACCTGAGAAGATTCTATGGAATCCTGGGGTTTGCAGTTTAGGGAGGGTCCTTTAGAATTCTCAGCCAAAGAATAGGCTGCCTGCTATGGAGATGAGGACTAGCAGCAAGGAGGAGGAGGGCAATGTATTCCCTCAAGAACCCAACCTCTGTATGCATTGGGGAATATGGGGAAAATTTACAGGTACTGGATAAGACAGTTTGGGGAATTAGAGACACAGGATCTCAGATCTTTCTAGCAAGTATTACCTATGAGAAAATAAAATTCCAGGCAACGCCATGTATATAAGCTAGTCAAACATAAAACCAAAACACATGTAAACAGAGTTAGCTGCTGAAACCAGGATTAGAAGATAATTTCAAAGTATTAGGTTTATCCACAATGCATAATTATAGCAGTTTGAAAACATTTTAACTGCTATGGCTCTGTCCTATAGAATTTTGGTATTTGTAGTTTGGTGACTGACACAGAACTGTCCACTAGAGATTGTTATAGGGCAGGACACTTCTCTTAATTACTACCACAGAGCTATTGGAGCTATTCTCTAGCAGAGAATATTTAACTACCTCACCGAATTGCAAATCCAAGGATTCTGTAGGAGAAAGCCATGAAAAACATTATCAAACCATTATTAAGCGTGCAGCATGGATGTATCCTATAACTACACAATAAGTGTGCTTACACTGGTTCACACATAAATGTCAAATCACAGTTACCATTAATCAAGGAAGGAAGAAAGCAGAAGGAAAGCCTAAGAATAAACAAGCCTGTGATGCTTGGCAGTGAAGAAGTATGACATCTGAACTGCATCACTATGAATTTATATAAGAATTTAAGAAGGAAAAAATAACTTTTATTCTTTCCAGTAAAGTTGTCATTCACTTAGTACACAGTACACGCTCTTGATAGTCAGCGTCCTCAGCAGAGTACAGCAGAGCTAACATTCAATAATCTCCACTTTGGGTTTCTCAGTGCGTTACAAATGGGCCTACCTTTGAAGACAGTTTGGAAAATACAGCTAGAATGCAGCAGCCAAATTCATCACAGGGAACAGGCTCAATTATACAACCCTCATTCTTGACCAACTGCACTGGCTGCCAACACCTTTATGGAACCAATTCAGAACACCACGTTTAACCTATAAAGTCTAATACAGCTCAGGACACCAATACCTGGTAGAATGTCTCTTGTCACAAACCTGCTTGTACAATGAAATCATCATCTGAAGCAACTTTAGAAAGTTGTGACAAGAGGGAGACTGTTTTCAGTAGCAGTTCCCTACTATAGAGCGTTCTCCTTAGGAAGAGTTGCCTGACCATTTGTCATCTTTCCAGGGCCAACTTAAGACACCTCTAAGATCCCAGACATTTTAAATACAATCAGTCCTCCACTTTTGCAGGTTTCACTTTTACTGATTTGATTATTTGCAAGTTTTCCCAACCCCTGCTCCTCTACCTTAAGTGCTTCTTTTCTGAGAGAACTTTCCTTCTCAGCAGTAGTCCTCTTCCTCCTCCACCAGCTGCTGCCTGGACAGCTAAGGATAGATCACAGCCCAATTTCTCAGCAGCACAAACTCTCTCAATGCCCTCCACACACCCAAGGAACAAGATGGGTGAGAGCAAAGAAGTATAGGGCCACCATGCCAAACCACCCATCTCCTCTCCTTTCCCTGACCTGGTTTGGACCCTGAGTTCCTCACCATGACTTGGCCTCCTTACCACAGACACACACAGACACACACACATTTTGATATTTGCCATTCTTCCAGATTTTGGAGGGCCCTGTGCCCCTAACCCAAGCAAATGTGGAGGGCTGACTGTATTGGCGTTAAAATGCTGAGATTTTAAAATATCAGCTGACTGTAAAGTATCTTGAGCCAACTGATTATTCTTACATTTTGTTACCAGGGGTGAGGGGGAGCTTTTTCCTTATATTATAAACTATACTTACTGTTTTTAACTTTTATATATCTTACCCAAAGGACACCAGGATGTTTTACTTATTTTATGAAAAAAGCATTCAAGTAATAGAAAACCATCAGCAAATTATATCGGTCACTAGTGGGCATAAAAAATTATATTGGTCACTAGTGGGCATAAATACCACCACAAAGAAATTTAAGAAATGTAAACAGTCTGTTAAACTTCATTATAATGCTTGAAGGAAGTCCTCGCAGATCAGTTGCTGTGCATGCTAACTATACATAATCCTATCAGTTCTCTAGTTGAAATCTACACTAGTCTAGAAATGTTGACTTCTCCCTTCTTAAATCCACATATTGCTAAAGGAAGCTATATAATCTCATAACTGACCTATCTTCCAAACAAAAGCATCCCCCCCCTTTTTGAACTTAACATTGAAGAACTGAAATAAAAAACCATAAGCGTAGGAAGGAAGATGTAATGCTGTATTTTGGCCAGAGAATGAGGTACACAGTAGGAAAACACTGTGTATAACATGCAGTTTTTCAGAATTAGGTATGAAAACTTCACACCAAGCAGAATGGGGGAAAAACCTCTTCTGTTCTGTTGAAAAAAATGAAGTATTTCTACAGATTTGAAAACTTGAACGTTCTTCCACAAATAAGAACTAGTTCAACTGAATGATATAATCTCACCTATTTTGTATGCCTCATCTGCAAAGGACTCATTATGGTTTACCAACCTAATGATAGGAAGATTATATGAACAGCGCCTTGTCCCACATCTTCCACACACTTCAAGAACTATCATCAAATAGTTCTCAGTCTTAGTTCGTTATCTTCACTCACTTTCAATTGAAATATTCCTCCACACAGTGAAGGAGGAGAGATTCCACCCTTAACAGACTTTCTGAAAAATGCATTTAGGTTACTAAGGCATAAGAATAACTCACTATAATTCTCCACCAAGTTTCTCTACTAAGACTAACCCAGTTATGCTAAGATCTCAGAAGGAACTCTTAATACAGGACTGATCTTTCAACACCATAATACCATGTGGCACTGTTATATCAAAGCACCAGGGTAAACCAAGGACAGACCAGTAGATTAAAGGATGCCCTCTTAAACCAACACTATTTTTAAGAAGTATTAAATTCCCTTTCTCAAAGGGACATTTACAACAACTCAGTTAATATACATCTGTCTATACATTAAGAAAATATGCACAGAGTGTAAAATAATGACACACTTAGAACATACACAACTACGTCACAGGTTTACGTGCAGGAGATAAAAACTTTCAGGTACCATATGTTCCATATAAATACAAGCACAGCACAACACACTAGCATGACTCTGTCCATGGGAAATCCACATAAAAAACTTGGAATACCAGGAGTCACCTTTGATATGTAAGGCAGAGTAAACACACAGGACTGATGGAGATTTAACGCTATTAGTACTATTAATATGGAGCCTGGGATAAAAGGTCGAAACAAGGGCCTTTCTAAGGACAAGCTATTAGTCTGACACCGTAAAGCATTAAAAATACACAGCTTCCCAAACTAGAGATACACACAGGAACTTCCCAGAAACAACTGTGGGTGGGTGGGGGGCAGAGGGAGAGAAAAGGGACTTCAGACTGTACAAAAGCCCTACAGACCTGAGTACTGGAGGCTGCTGGAATTGGTCTGTAAAAGGAGAGGGAAATATGTGTACACACACACACACACACACACAGAGGAGAGGGAGGGGGAAACGGAGCGGTGTCATTCAGGGGCTTTTCGAAAAAAACAACAGAGGAAGGGCTGCTGCACCGCCCTCTCTTTCTCTCTCCCCTATCAGATCAATGGGACAAAGGGAAGGGGGCAGAGAAGAAAGAAAGACTTGGGAAGTGCGCTCTCGAAAGGATCTCCACGAGATAGGGATCTAGTCGTCGTTTAGCTCCTCTCATCCCCTCTATAAACAAAAATAGTTCAACGTGGTGGCGAAGAAAGGGGCTAAACATTCCCCTCAAAAGAAGTGTCTCGCTTCTTTTTTCCTCCTCACACATCCAAGTCCGGGTCGGAATGTGGGAGGCGCGGGAAGAAGCCCAACTCCCCTCCGGGAAGAAGTATGAGGGGGAAAAGCGGCACCACAACAGCGAAACTTTTCCTCCTTTTTCAACCCCCTCCTGCCTTCTTTTTTTCTGTCTTTTTCTCTCTCCCGGCTTCGAAGTCGGAGCCTCCCCCACCTCAGAAGGGCGAGCAGGGCGGCCGGCCGCGAAAGGCACCGCTCCCAACGGCCAACTCCGGGCAGGGCGGAGGGGGAGGGAAGGGAGGGAGAGAGAGAGAGAGGCAGGCAGGCAGGCGAGAGGGATGGGGCGGCCATTAACGCCGCTCCAATCCAAGCCGTTCCCCGCGCGCGCGGCGGCGGCGGCGGCAACCGCCCCTCTAAGCGGCCACTCTCCCCACATAAACACAGCAGAGGAGGCGGCTATTCCCCCCACACACACACACACAGACCCCAACTCTGTATCCCGCTCCGGGCCGGACTGAGGAGCCGCCCTGGCTCTTTTTCCAGCTCCGCCGTTTTCTCTTCCTCGCCACTCCTTACCTGGCCGCAGCTCCCGGTGACTTCGGGCGGCTGGGTGTCTCCATCTCCCCCGGGCGGCCCCGCTGCCCAACGGGTCGCCATTATTTCATTTCCCAATTACAAAGGAAGAAGAAGAACAAATCCGCCGGAGTCCACATTGGGGGACGGACAGCCGCGCCAAAGGGGGGGGAGGAGAGGTATGTGGGAGGGAGGGAGAAAAAAAAGAGAGAGGGAGAAACAAGTCTTCCAAAAACACCCCTCCAAAAGGAAGAAGGGAAAGAAAGCCTCTTTCCCCTCCCACGGGGGAAAAAAAAATCCACCAAATTTTTATATAGATCCTCCTCTTCGGAAAAGCGAGCACCACGGATGTGTACACAAGCCAAGCCCGGTCTCCACAATGGGTGTATAAATATATATGTTTTTTTTCCTGAAAAAAGAGAGGAAAGGGATTCCTCCCACTTTTCAAGAAGCTGCCATGAGGAGGGTTGGAGGGAAGAGAAGATCCCGCCGGACTTTTCTTTCCTCCCTTTTTTTTCAGCCAGACTCCGACGCGTCCCCCTTCATCGCCCCGGAGAAGAGAGAGAAGAGGATGTGTCAATAGCCGCGGGAGGAGAAGCTGCTCCTCTTGTCGCCGCCGCCGCCGCCGCCGCGCCTCCTGCTGCCGCTGTTGCCGCCGCCGCCGCCGCCACCCGTCCCTTGTTAGGCTAATTGCACTGGCTCGTCATCTTCCTCCTCCTCCTCCTCCTCGTCTCTTAGACACAGGGAGGAGCAGGGGAGTCCTCCCCGCCACGCCACCCCCTTCTCCTCCTCACGCACACGCGTGTCGCGGGAAAAGTGAGGCGAGGGGAAGGGAAAGAATAAAAAAAAGTTAGCCGGGAATTGAAAGGAGCGGGGAAGGAAACACACTCTTCTCCCCCTCCCGGCGACGAGGCGAATTTTTCCTCCCAGACACCGGAAGAGAGCCGCTTCCAGCCCAGGGTGTCGCGGGAGCCGCAATCGCTGGGTGGAATTTGAAAACTTTTTTCTACCCGCGCGGGACGCGGAAGCCGGCGGACGCTCGGCTGGCAGAACGGAGCCCGGGAGGGTCGGGGAGTCCCAGGAAAGCGGGGAGGGATCAAAAAGATCGAGGATTTCCATTGCCCTTTCCGCACTAGGCTGTTATAGCGCGATTGTTCCACTCTCAACAACCTATGGAATCCTGGGGTTTGCAGTTTTAGGGAGGGGCCTTGGAACAAGAGTCAACAGTTTTCCTCCGGCTCTCCCGGCAAAAAAGCCACTCTCTTTCCTGAGGATTGCTGATCTCTTTTTTGTCCCGCGCGCAAAGTTCATGTTTTGGGCTATTTCCGCACTAGCCTGTTATAGCGCGATGATTCCACTTTCAACATCCCTGGAATCCTGGGGGTTGCAGTTTCCGGCCCCTCCCGAAACTGCAAACCCCAGGATTCCAGAGGATGTTGAAAGTGGAATCATCGCGCTATAACAGGCTAGTGCGGAAACTGGTTTCCTTAAAAGCATTTCTTTCTACGCAGCGTATTGGTGAAGGAAGTGTTTTTCGAGGCTCGAGTGGCAACAAAGTGAGCGCTCTCCCTCCTTCCAAGCAAATTGTGGTCTCTTTAAGGGATAACAAAGAAGTCTCTCCCACTACTTTCCAGAACCGGCGCCTATATACGAGGCAACCAGATCGCCCAACAGGAATCCCCAATTCGGTTTCTAAAAGGAAATCGTGTCACGCTCCACAAAGTAGCCACTGAACATTACAATTTTCTTCAACTAGGGCCATTTCCGCACTAGACTGTGATAGTGCTATCATTCCACTTTTAACATCCTATGGAATCCTGGGGTTTGCAGTTTAGGGAGGGTAAACTGCAAAGCCCAGGATTCCATAATGGGACCTTGAAAGCTGAATGATAGCACTATAACAGTCTAGTGCAGAAATGGCCAAAGTCTGTTTCAGTCGCCTTAAGGGGAGGGACGGTGTGAGGGCTAGTTGTTTTTTTAAAGACCCCAACGGACCTTTTTTTTTTTCTTTAAATCATTAATGGAGACTCCATTACACTGTTAGGGTGCCTCAGGCAACCGCGGTGGTGCCAGCTGCACCCATGTCTGGATCTTCTGGCTGCCAGCTGGGCGTTGTGGCTGCTGCCCTTGGGGCGGGCGGAAAGAAAGAATATGAGAAGGAGCTGGATTTGGAAAAAAAAAGAAAAAATATTCTGCCAGCAGAATGCAATGCTTTTCCGAAGCAGCTTTCACCTTCCCGAGATGAGGGAGGGGCTGAGTGTGGAAGGTAAAAAAGAAAAGAGAAAGCACACACCCTTCCATTGTTTGCTCTGGCACCGACACACTCACCCAGCCTCGTGAACCGGCTTCCAGCCTGAGAGAAACCGGGCGCTCGCTGCTGGTTATTATACCAACTCCCCCTAATTAAAGTGGCCGGCGGGGCTCCACCCGAGCGTGACAACAATCCTTGTCCGCCACGCCACGACGGGGAGGCTCAAAGAGTGGTGGAGTTGCTACTTTCTCTCCACATACCGACCTTGTTTTGGAGGCTTCCCGCGCCTTTGCGCCAGGAGAGTGGCAGAGATGGGCCTAGGGGACGTTCCCGCCCAAAATTCCCCCTCAAGCCAAGGGGAAGCAGAAAACACTGAGCTGGAATGGCTCTCCCAGTGCCTCCTCATTCTGAGCTATAAAAACAATCCCCAGAGGCTGTATAAGGCCTCCCCCTTTTTTGGAAATACTCTCCAATTTTTTTAAGCTTTTATGCTGGCCACTTAAAAAGGGAGGGGGGAAAATGACCTGTGATTGGCCTAAAATTGCCCATGCTAGTCTGTGGCCCTTCCGCACTACACTGTTATAGTGCTGTTATTCCACTTTCAAGGTTGCATGGAATCCTGGGGTTTGCACTTTAGGGACGACCATTCAGAATTCTCATCCAGAGCGACTGTTAAGAGAAAATCCACCACATTTATTAGCATGTTTGTATAAAGAAATTTTACATCAAGAATGGGAGGAGGAGACCGTAAAAGCAGTATTGATACAATGGGCGCAAAATGTTGGACATCCAATACAGTTAGAATGGTGGGAACAGACTTGGCAATGAACACAGAAATTCACTGCTGCTCAAAGCTTGAAAGAAAATGATTACAAACTATTTCACAGATGGTACATGACACCAGAAAAATTAAAGACAATTTACAAGACGGGTACAGGTCAATGTTGGAAATGTCAAGAGAACTCTGGCACACTATTTCACATGTGGTGGTCATGTCCCAAAGCAGAAAAATACTGGAAAGAAATACACAAGAAAATAAGTTCAATTTTGAAGATCCAATTTGGGATGACTCCTGAATTTTACTTGTTAAACATGACACATATATTAGATGGAACGTCAGCCAAGAAATATTGGAGAATAATATTATACGTGGTGACGACGGCCCGCATTGAGTACGCATGACTTTGGAAAAATGAAATTATACCTACTATTGAACAGTGGTGGACAACTTTTATGGAAAATAGAAATGTGGACATACTTACACAAAGACTAAAAGGGAAATCATATGAAGACATTAATAAAGAGTGGAAGATTGTTACAGCTTTGGGTTGGGGGTAGATAGAAGGCAATACATATTTCATGATATCAATTATTATACAGGGTAACAATGAAATATCATGTAACAAAGTAGAGAGATATAACAGGAACTAACAAATTATTGATTACTAACATTTTATTGTGATACGTGGTATAATAAATAGAGGAAATATTAATAATTGTAATCCAGAAAGGAAAGGAAGAAGAAATAATATTTCATGTAAACATTGCAGAAATAATTGTTTGTTTTATTTGTTGAAACTTTAATAAAATTATTATAAAAGAAAAAGAAAAAGAATTCTCATCCAGAGAACTCTTTGGCCTCAGTAAACTCAGTTGCATAGGGACCTGGGGGTGGGGCGATTCGCCCCAGGCGGCATTGTTTCTGTGGCGTTGGGGCTGTAGCCACACTCCCGTGTGCCCTTGCCACGCTTCCATGCACCGCAGCCACATCTCTGCACACAGTGGACACGCCTCCCCACACATTCCAAGCTCCTCCGATAAGTAAACTACAAACTCCAGGATTCCACAGGAGGTTGAAAGTGGAAAAACTATAACGGTGTTGGGTGGAAATGGCATATATGTACAGATGTAAAAGTACATTTTTAATATTAACAGGATTACAAGAAATCCCAGCCAAGTGAGGAAGGCTGTGATCAGTATACCATGTTGTTGTGTGCTTTCAAATTGTTTCTACTTAGGGCAACTTGGAAGGGTTTCTTGGCAATATTTCTTCGGGGGAGGTTTTCCATTGCCCTCTTCCATGCTGAAGGAATGTGACTTGTCCACTATCACCCAGTGGGTTTCCACCAGCTAAGTGGGGATTCAAACCCTGAACTCCCATGTTGTAGTCATACATATTACACCATGCTGGCTCTCCAGTATGTCTGTTGTTGTGTACCTTCAAGTCATTTCCAACTTATGGTGACCCTAAAGTGAACTTACCACAGGGTTTTCTGGGAGTTTTCTGGGAGTTTTCTGAGAGTTAAGTGGAGCACCCAAAGTCACCCAGTGGCTTTCCATGGCCAAGTGGAAAATGGAACCCTGGTCTCTAACACTCAAACCACTACACCATGCCAGCTCTCAAAAAAGAAATTGACCTGTTGTTGTTGTGTAACTTTAAATCATTTCCAACTTATGACAACCTGAAGGTGAACCTATCACAGGGTTTTCTGTGGCTGAGAATGTGTGATGCACCCATGATCACCCAGTGGGTTTCCATGGGTGAGCGGGAAATTGAATCCTGGTCTCCAGGGTTGTAGTCCAAAGTTCAAACCACTACACCATGTCAGCTCTCAAATCCAATTGCTAGTCCTAAGAGGGACAGTGTGTTGTAGTTATTTGAGTGTTGGACTAGGACAGGATTTGGGAGACAGGATTTGAATCCCCACTCAGCCATGTAAACCCACTGGGTGACAATGGACAAGTTGCGTTCTCTCAGAGGACAGCAATAGCAAGCTGCCTTTGAACAAATCCTTCCAGGAAAACCTGATCATAGGTTCACTTTAGGATTGCCATAAGTTGGAAACAACTTGAAGTCATACAATAAAGTCCTAACTAGATTAGAATAATTTAATCAAAGAGACTGTGATGTGTGTTGACTTTCCATTCAGCACTTGATTTACAGGGTCTCCTCTAACCGGATTAACAACTGGATTTATGCCACAGTCAGCTATCCAGACGCTAACTGTGGACTGACAACTTCAGAGTCCTCAAGCCTTCTCCTTATAGGTCTTTATATTTCAATCAGGCTTTGACTAAGCAACTCTTCAAACAGAGGTCATGTTCTAAAAAGAGACAATTTTCTCTGATTGCCAGTCAAAAAAGGGGGAGGGTCAGTCCTCTACAAAAATGGGCAGCCCCAGAGGCGTATCCAGGGTGGGGCAAGTAGGGCCCCAACATCAGAGTGTGCAAAAAAAGCTGTACATGTAGGGGTGGGGGTTGGGGGTAGGGAGCACAACTTCCAGACTTGCCCAAGGTGCTGTTATACACTAGATACCCCACTGGCCAGCCTTGTGACTATACCACAGAGATTAGAATCTGCAGCTTTCCAGTTGTTGTTGGACTGCAAACTCCTAGAATTCCTCTTGACTAGGGCTTCCAGAAGCTACAGTCTCAGTAACATTTGGGGAGCCATACAATTCCTGCTCCTGTTTAGGTATGTTGCAATGTGAATATCTGGCCATGTGCAGAATTCTCAACCTTTATCATCTTTCAGAAGTAGTGGATGGCAAGAATTGGCAAGAAGAAACTTTTGCAGCACTTTAAAAAGTACTCATTTTTAACGTACAGCTTTGTGAACTACAGTCAAGTGCATCAGATGCATTCAGTGTAACAGTGTAGGCAGAATAAAATACCGGTAAATGAAAAATGGTGAGGTCTGATGACTATGGAATGAAAAAGATACAGTCTATAGCAATTCAGTTAGCGCTTAAATGTATGCAAAATTAGCAGGAGTCATACCAGCAGTAATTGGATATAACATAATCTTAGCTAGCCTACATAAATTACTACTTGTACAGTAAAAGGAAACCATTGTTCCTATTCAAATTTTGTTCCTCATCAAAATTTGTTAGCTCCAACTATTTCAACCTGGAGTCTTCAGCCCTTTTCACACGTGGAGGGAGAAACGGGGTAAAACGCGTGGAAACGGAACTTACCAGCAACCGGGTAAGTCCGTCACCACGCGAGTTCGCTGCTCCACACTCCTCGGCGTCCTGCGGCATCCAAAATGGTGACTTACGGCTGGCGGAGGCTCTCCACCAACCAGAGAAGCTCGCCAGCCAGAAGCCCGCCCCCGGCAGATCTGCAGGCACGCACTTGCGCATGTCTGCAAATCTACACCGGGCGCTGCGATGGGGCTGCACACTCCGTGCTTTTTAAAAACTTCCTCAAAAGTGTTTTTTAAAAAACACGTGGCGCCACCACTTCCGGTCGCTCCTGCGTGGATTGGGGTGTGGAACTACACTAAAGTAGTCCGCCCTAATCCACTCCACGGTGTAGACGACCTCCGTCAGAGGTCGCTCTACACCGTTTTATTACCCCTGTGTGGAAAGGGCCTTCCTTTTACATTTTTTGTTGAGGAATAGGAAAGTGGTTAATACCTGAGAGTCCAAAGACCTGTATATATTTTCTAGCTCATTAATGTTACCATTTCTTATACTGTAGACACGCATGCACACGCGCACACACATATATATATATATACTGTATATTTATTGTTTTCTAAAGACATCAGACAATTTGTCTTGTGCAGAAACCAGAAGGCATTACTTACAGGGGATATCATATATTAACAAGTTGAAAGATGAGTAGGTGAATATGCCCCTCTGTTCTGGCTGATAGTTGATCTTGTGACAATGTTTACAAGGTGGAAATGGAGCTTGTGACTCTTGTTATGGGACGTGTTGCTGGAGAGTAGTTTTAAGTTATCAAGAAGAATGTCATGTCTAGAAACAAGCTGGCTTACATTTATCTCTATGGACACTCCACAGCTAACCTGAAAGTGGTTGATCTCCTACAGGAAATTTTTAACTGGAGATGTCAGCTTGAAAATACTGAAATGGAACTAATATGGAAATTTGATTCTGTGTGTTTAGACCTGAATAGTGATTGTGGATTTATGTCTCATTAGAGGTGGTAGTTTATTCATCTGTGCTTAGATCCTCAGTTATTATTGTTACTGCTTATACTGCATATACTTGCACTCTAAATGCCACAGTGTACTGCAGGGTTCTGTCCTGGGCCCAGTGCTATTCAACATCTTTATCAGTGATTTGGATGAGGGAGTAGAGGGCATTCTTATCAAATTTGTAGATGACACCAAATTAGGAGGGGTAGCTAACACCCCAAAGGACAGGATCAGAATTCAAAATGATCTTAACAGGTTAGAGAACTGTCCCAAAACTATCAAAATGAATTTCAACAGGGAGAAGTATAAGTTACTACAGTAGGGTAGGAAAAAAAAATGAGATGTACAGATATAAGATGGGTGACACTTGGCTTGACCACAGTACATGTGAAAGGGATCTAGGAGTCTTAGTAGACCACAAGCTGAACATGAGTCAGCAGTGTGATGTGGCAGCTAAAAAACGGCCAATGCAATTCTGGTCTGCCTCAATCGGTTCATAGTGTGTCAAGAGAAGTAATAGTACCACTCTATTCTGTTTTGGTCAGACCCCATCTGGAATGTTGTGTCCAGTTCTGGGCACCACAATTCAGGAAGGATACTGAAAAGCTGGAACATGTCTAAAGGAGGGCAACCAAAATGGTAAAAGGCCTGAAATTCTGCCCCATGAGGAGCAGCTTAGGGAGCTGGGTATGTTTAGCCTGGAGAAGAAATGGTTAGGAAGTAACATGATAGCCATGTTTAAATATTTAAAGGGATGTCATATGGAGGATGGAGCAAGCCTGTTTTCTGTTGGTGCAGAGACTAGGACACGGAATAATGGCTTCAAATTTTAAGAAAAGAGATTCTGTCTAAATATTAGAAAGAACTTCCTGACTGTAAGAGTTTTTGAACAGTGGAATACGCTGCCCAGGAGTGTGATGGAATCTCCTTCTTTGAAGGTTTTTAAAGAGAGGCTAGATGGCCATCTGTTGAGAATGCTTTGATGGTGTATTCCTACATGGCAGAGGGCTCAATGGCCCTTGTGGGCTCTTCAAGCTCTATGATTCTATTAAATGTCACAGATCTTTCATTGCCACATTACCTCATCTTTTACCGTGTCTTTTCTTCAGTACATATGTATAATACCTCATGCATTTGAGGAAGTAGACTCTAACCCACAAAATAATAATTTATTTATTGAGATATTTATATCCTGCCCTTTATCTAAAGATCTTAGCACAATGTACAGTAAAGTCAACTCAACCAATTTAAAACTTCTTTGGATTTAAATATAAAAAAAAAAAATCAAATGCTGCAAGATTACATATAATTTTTGCTGCAACAGACTAATACAGCTAATCCTACAACTCCCAGAGTCTTAGTCCAACACTCTGTAAGCTACTGATATGAACAGGTTGCTTACCTGTAACTGTGGTTCTTCGAGTGGTCATCTGTGCCATCATACACTAGGAGCTTTAGCGCCTGCGCGGTAGCGTTCGGAAACTTCTAGAGCTTGTTCGCTTGGCGGGAACCCCTCCCCCACGCCGGTACTGCGCATGCTCCTCCCGCCGAGCAACGGTCTCTCCTCAGTTCTGTCGTCCGCCGTAGAACCTACAGGGACCTGAGAAAGAGGGGAGGAAGGGCGGGTGTGTATGATGGCACAGATGACCACTCGAAGAACCACAGTTACAGGTAAGCAACCTGTTCTTCTTCCCGTGGTCTCTGTGCCTTCATACACTAGGAGACTGTGTAGCTTACCGGTCGGACGGCGGGTCAGGTCCTAAGCACGGAAGCCAACACCTCACGTCCAAACCGGGCATCTCTGCGCGACCGGCAGTCGAGCCTGTAGTGGCGCACGAAGGTCGATGGTTGGGACCAGGTCGCCACACGGCAGAGTTCATGCAGGTCAACTCCTCGCAGGAGGGCCGCAGAAGTAGCCACAGCTCTGGTGGAGTGGGCTCGAAGCAGGACTGGCGGAGGCTTCCTCGCGAGCTCATACGCCAGTTCAATAGTCCTCACCACCCACTTGGAGAAGCGCTGGGTGGACACTTTTAGGCCCCTCCGACGTCGCCCATAGCAAACAAAGAGATGCGGCGTCTGTCGGAAGGAAGCAGTCCTGTCCTTGTAGAAAGCCAATGCCCGACGCACGTCCAGGGAGTGGAGGGACCGCTCCAACGGTGTCGTCGGGTCGGGAAGAAGGCAGGCAGGATGATATCCTGGTTGAGATGGAAACTGGACACCACCTTTGGCAGGAACGAGATGTCAGGTCTGAGGACCACCTTGTCCCTGTGGAAGACCGTGAAGGGCTCATCGGAACGAAGAGCTGTGATCTCACCCGCTCGCCTCGCTGAGGTCACCGCTACCAGGAAGGCAGTTTTCATTGTCAGGAGCCTGTCATCCGAGGTCGCCATCGGCTCGAAGGGCGGCTTCGTCAGCTGCGAGAGCACCAGCGAGAGGGACCACGGCGGTAGCGGCGGCGATACCGGCGGGTAGAGATGATGAAGTCCTTTCAGGAACCGCTTAACGGTATCGTTCCTGAAGAAGGCCGAGGCAGCAGATCGTGGCGGTTGGTATGCCACGATCGCGGAGAGATACACCTTCAGGGATGGAAACGCCAGGCCCTGTTGCCGGAGGTGCAGGAGGAAGTGCAGGACGGTCGAGAGCCCCGCGGGCGATACCGGCTCACTCCTCTCGTTAGCGAAGGTCAGGAAGCGTCGCCACTTGTATTGATAGTTGCGACGGGTGGATTCCTTCCTGGCCGCGACGAGGACAGTACCGAGCACGGGATCGTTAGTGCGATATCCTCCAGGCATGGAGGGCCAGGCGTGGCAGGTCCGGATGGAGGACTCGGCCGCCGGAGTGGGAGAGCAGGTCCGGTGTCGGTGGAACCGGAGCAGGTCGTCTCGCGCGGCTTGTAGCAGGGGTGCGAACCAATGTTGCCTCGGCCAGTACGGGGCTACCAGGATCGCGTCGGCTCGGTCGGCGAGGATCTTCGATATCGTCCGGCCGAGCAGCGGGAAGGGGGAACGCGTAGAGGAGTTCCCCGGTCCAGGAAACGGGAAAGCGTCCCCGATGGAGGCACGATCGTGGCCCGCTCTGGAACAGAATCGGCGACACTTCGCGTTTTCCCTGGTCGCGAAGAGGTCGATCGATGGTTCGCCCCAGCGGTCCCGAATCAGTCTAGCCCGGAGAGAGACCATTCGTGATGGGATGGGTGTCCCTGCTGAGGGCGTCTGCCGTGGTTTTTTGCCCGGCCAGGTGAACCGCCACGGGATGCGTGTGCAGGCGAAACCATTCCCACAGGCCGAGCGCGATGTCGAGCAGGGTCGTGGAATAGCCCACCTTGTCTGTTGATGTAGCAGACGGCGGGGGGTTGTCCGTCAAATCAGGACCGTGGCCCCGCCACGGCATGGCGGAAGCCCGGGGTTTCCAAGGCAAGCAGCCCCAAACGGTTGATATGGAGAGCGGTCTCGTCGTCGGTCCATCTGTCGCGGACTCTGAGATCGCCGCAGTGGGCACCCCTCCATACAGGGAGGCGTCGGTGTACCGTCACCTTCGGTGTCGGCTGTTGGAAAGGCATCCCCGACATGAGATTGCGCGCGATGCCCCCATGGAGGGATGAGCGGACGTCCCCCGGCAGCTGCAGTCGGAGTGTTTTTTTGTCTCGCAGGGGGTCGAATATCACAACCAGTGTTGAAGAGGTCTTGCTCTCAGCCTGGCGAGATATGTCACAGCGGTCGTCGCAGCCATGTAGCCCAAGAGCTGCTGGACGCTTCTCGCAAAACGCGGGGCCGTACGAGCGTGAGCGGGGGGCCCCGGATCAAAGTTTGTGCCAGACTCTGGTAGGTACGCCCTGGCGGAGGTCGAGTCGACGTCGCCCCGAAAGTCCAAGATCCTCGCCGGCTCGAGGTGGGACTTCTTCGGATTCACTCGTAGACCAAGGCGGGTCAGGAGTGACAACGTCATGTGGACGTCGTGGAATCTTGTTTGCAGGACGCCACCAACAGCCAATCGTCGAGGTAGGGGAAGCGGAAGCGCCCTTCGTCCGCAGGTGGAACCCCCGGGGCCATGCACTTGGTGAAGACCCTTGGGGAGTCGAAGTCCGAACGGCAGCACCTTGTACTGGTAACAGGTGTCGTGATGCGAAGCGGAGGTACCGTCTGTGCTGCGGGCGAATGGCGATATGGAAGATGCGTTGGGAAACGATGGAGGCGAACCACCCCCTCGATGAGGAAGGGAGGATCGACGGTACGTGACCATCTTGAACCTTTTGGGGCGGATGAGAGTTCACCCCTCAGGTCAGGATCGGCCGGAGGACGTGGCTTTCGGACCGGAAGTACCTGGAGAAAAGCGGTGGTCTTGGCCTCTTTCGGAGCCCTCAGCCCCTTTTTGGAGGAGGGATTGGATCTCTTCCAGGAGGGCCGGACTCGACGGCGGGAGTAATAAAAGCCCGAGGAGGAATATCGAGAAAATCATGGGGAGAAGAGGACGATGGAAAGCACCCAAGAGTCCCTAGGACATACTGCCACTCCGCTAGGTGTCGAGCGAGAGTCGGTCGGTCTCCGAGCGCTATGGTAGGCTGAAGAGTGGGAGGGGGGTCCTGCCAGGCACGTCAAAACCGGGCTTTGTCTCGGAGGAGGACTTCTTCGACGAAGGCGGGCGCCGCCTAAACGTGCGCGGCCGATGAGCCGGAGGACGGCTCGACTGTCCAGACTGGGCCGAACGCTGGAACGACGAGGTGGAAATCGCGCCAGGATGGTCGGAAGGTGGAGGCCCTGCGGGTCTGCGTGGCCGGCTGCAGCCCGATCTTTTTTGCGGTCAGTCTCGCCTTGACGAATTGTCCAAAACTTCGTCTGTGGACGAATTGAATAGGCCTTCACCGTCGAAAGGGGGTCTTAAACCCCCTTCTGGTGTCCTCCCGGGGTGTGGCCGGTCGAAACCAAGCATGGCGGCGGAGGCCGACGGACCCCCCATGACCCGGGAGGCATTACGCGTGCCGGGAGGAGGCCATCTGGTGCCGAGCGATGGAGATAGCCTCATTGAAGATCACGGAGGAGGCTTGGCGGATGTCCTCCGGCCGCTTCCATCGCTGGTTGCAGGCGATCGAGCACCTTCTTCAGGTATGCCGCGAGGGAGTGTTGGACAGCCGATTGCAAGGAGGCAGCCGAATAGAATCTCCTTGCGTAGGCGTCCAAATCTGTTTCCCGGGGGGGTGGTGTGTTGCCTGCCGGAGCCTTTCGTCTGCGCGGACTGACGACCACAGGTTGGTGCAGGGTGATTAAATAATAACCGGCGTTATCCTTCTGCACCCTGTAAAGGGGTTTAACCGCTGCGGTATGGTGAGCCAGGGGTTATCCCAGGCGGCCTTCACCAGTCTGGATACCCGGGGCAGGAGAGGCAGCGGGGCCGTGGAAGGTCGCTTCTCCTCAAAACGGAGAAGGCTGGATGTCATCCTCCGGCTCCGCACGGGGACAAGGCCAGGGTAGTGGCCATGCGGAGCAGCATCGCAGAGAACTGGGGACGTCCTCTGGAGCAGAACTGGGGGCGGGCCCCAATCCCAACGGAGGAGACTCCTGGGGGGCCGCCCGACACCTCAGACTCCGCACTCGAGTCGTACGACTCCGAGCTCGGTGAGTCCTCTCCCCCTCGCTCTCCGGCTCCTTCGTAGTCGCCGCAGGTGTTGCCTTCCTAGGCTTCTCCGCAGCTGGGGCGGTGGTAGCAGCAGCGTCCCGCTTGGGATGGCTGACCACGGACTTCACCCTCTTGGTGGTGACCGGGGTAGTCTGGCAGGCTGACGTCGTCGTAGCCCGCTCAGTCACCACCGATCCGAGGGCGCGTCGCCGTCGCCGTGACCCTAGGAGGTGGCGAATCGCCCGATACCGTGGTGAAGGCTCCCTCGCCCTATGATATCGAGGGGAGGGAGAGCGGCTGAAGGAGCGGCGGTCCGACGGAGATCGGCTTCGGCGTCGACGGTACCGAGCCTTCCCCTAGGCGAGCGCGATTCGCGCTGTCGACGAGGTGACCGGGACCTCCGGAAGGTCTCCCAGCGACTCGGGCCACGATGGTACCGATCCCGGTACGATGGCGAATGCGACCGATAGGAGGCCGGGCGCTCTCTCCACTCAGATTCCCTCGCGTACCTGGCCACGTAGGACGCCGAGGTGTATCTGGAGGCAGACGAGCGAGGTTGTTCCTCTCTTGTCTCCCTCGGAGGCGGCGAGGCCACCGGACGCTCGGAAGAGCGGGACCGGGACCGAAGGAGGTCGAACGCCGCTCCGGAGAAGCAGAGGGCTCTCTCTGCTGCAGGTGGGCCCCGACCTGCGACGGCTAAGAGGGCGGTGGCGCTCCTCCACCAGGGTTGGAGGGTCTGCCACAGGCGAGTCCGGGCGCTGTTGGGGAACGTCCTCGATCTCATCCTCCGAGAGGTCGACGGACTCGCCTCGCCCTTTGGAAGGCTGCTGAGTAGGAGGAGGAGTAGGAGGTTAGGTCCCCAGCCGGGGAGCGCTTCTTTTCCTTCTTCTTCTTCTTCTTCTCCTTCTCCTTGCCCTTGCCTCCGTCCGGAGCAGGGCGCTTTTTTGAGGCGTCCCCGTAAGGGGAGCCTCAGCCTTCCTCGCCGTCGAGGATCCTTTTGCTGACTTGGCAGCCGCCGACAGCTTCGGGATCCTCGGTAACGCCGAGATCGGCGTTTCGCCGGTACCGAGCCCGATACCGACGAGGTGGACGGAAAGGCAGCCGCCGAACCGTCGATGGCGTGGTCGTCTTCTTGTCGGCCATCTTGGAAGTGGAGGTCTCGTCATCGCCCGCAAAACTGCTCCCAACAAAAAGATTTGAGTCTCGCGGAGCGGTTGCGAAGAGTTTGGGGAGTAAATCCTACAAATTTGGCAAGTACGGATATTGTGGGACTCGCCCAACAGAAGAGACACTCCTTATGGCCGTCGTTGAGGGCAACCTTGCGGCCGCAGGACACGCACTTCTTAAAGAGCGCGGACATAAGACGAAGAAACGCCAAACTCCGAAATCCAAAAAAGACGAAAGCCGAAGGGGGAGTCCGAAAGAGAGGTCAAAGACAGTCCAAAGTCCCTAAAACCGTGAAAAACAGCAAGCCAAGCACGACGTGAGAGGAACAAACTAAAAAACCTTCCGTACGCGGCGGCGGACGAGAAAGAACTGAGGAGAGACCGTTGCTCGGCGGGAGGAGCATGCGCAGTACCGGCGTGGGGGAGGGGTTCCCGCCAAGCGAAAAAGCTCTAGAAGTTTCCGAACGCTACCGCGCAGGCGCTAAAGCTCCTAGTGTATGAAGGCACAGAGACCACGAAGAAGAACAGGAAAATTCATACACAAAAGCATCTGTGCATTTTCACATAATGTATTCTATCATACATGCAGCAGGTGAAATACCCATGGACCCAAAGTTCCACCCAGGATACAATATTTGCACGTGGTTCAGAGCTTGTGTGAATCACTTCTCAATGACTGAACAAGAAGACATAAAGCCAGAACAACAACCCTTTGGTTGCAGGGAGTATGCACACATTAGCTAATATTTTCTGTTCAGTTAGTGTGATTACAGAGCAGCAAACATGTCCGTTTTCACTCTTCATGAGTTAGACAGGAATACTATAATTTAGTAAGCATGATACAGGTTGCTATCCAAATTATTTGCAGGAAAATGAAAAAAAAATCCCCAAATAAATAATGTCCGGAAATAAGAATTCTTCTCTTAAGCTTCCTCCCAAGAGTTACCAAATAGGGGCACTTCCTAAAGCAATGCATGCCTCTGTACTTTTCAGATTTGGAAGGAAGTGAAAATAAGCCAAATTAGCTTTCAGTTCACTTAGCGGACGCTATGGGGAACAACACAAGTTCTTAATTTCTCTCGGAGAATCTAGTCATTCTGGACGTTTCACTGCTGAAAACACAGCCAACAAGATTTGTGCCCAGTGTTTCTTGGAGAGCACAGGGGCTACAGACTGACACAGATGTTATGTTCCCTCCACCCACCCAAATAATGGGAGCTTAGTTTTTTATCCTTGGATAGAACAGAAGGATATTACAAATTATATGACTGAAGACCAATGAGAAGTGTGATAATTACTTCTGAAACCATAAGAAAGAATAAGAAATGACCGTGTGTACTAACAAATGGGAAATTTTTTTCTCTGTTTCTCAACGAAACCTATGAGACACAAAACTTACAGTTTCACCTACCCATTTTGATCATCAAAATGTGTTACAGCACTAATATGAACAAATGTTATGAACAGAACAAATAATATAAATTACCTCCTGAGCCTCCCAGTCCACTATTATCTGAAACCAGGAGAGTATAGAAAGTATTTCTGCACCTAGTAGATGATCATCTTTAGATGATTTGAAGGAGCTGAGCATTCAGATTTCTGACACCCAATAGTTTAACAATTTGTTGTTGTTGTTGTTGTTTGCTTCAAGTTGTTTCCATCTTATGGCAACTCTGAGGTGACCCTATCATGTTTTTCTTTTCACAAGGTTTGTTCAGAGGGGGTTGCCTTTGTTTAACAATCGTGACTATAAAATTACTTCAGAACAGAAATTTGTGAAAAGACAGCTCAGTTCATGTTGTTCTTAGAAACATTACTTCTTCTGGATTCCACCTCCCTTGCTCACTTTTTTCAAGCTTTGCTTAAAACACTTGGAATGAGACTTATTCAATTATCTGAAGATCTCAGTTGATGATTTCTGGTTGGGAGCAAATTAGATCCCACAAACCTGAAACCACAGCAGGAAAAGAAATACCCCAACGTTTTCCAGCTATCCAGCAATCTATTGTTCCAGAGTCATGAACAAGCTAAGAACTCTGTTCTCAAGGACATTTTGGACTCACCAGGACTTCCCTCAGCCTCAACTCCTTTTTCCTGCTTTCTTTTTCAGATGTCAATTTCAGATAATCAGATGCAAAGAAAGTATATTGTAGATGTCATGCAAGCTGATCATTATCATGGACAACATTTGAACTGAAAATAGCAATTAGACATTTAGCTAACACAATCAAGGGTCACATATACTTCTGTGAAGTCTAAACAATATCCCATCTTTAAAAAATCACATTGACAAGAAAATCTATTCTGCTGAAAGGAACTTGTTGTTACCTCTTTCCAGGTTTTTTATTTATAATTGTTTCACTACAGCTGGAACAGGTATGGTTTTATTGCATCTGAACTTTGATCCAAATTACTCACTGCACTAACCTCAAATTGCTCTCTCCAAGCATTTAGGAAAACTCTAATCTAAACAGCAAGTTATACCTAATATACATTTTTGCCAGAGGTCCTGTGCCTTTAATAGAAATTCAACAGGGATAACTTCCCCTGATGCATCCCTGCTGAGGATAAAACAGGAGGGAGGGGGAGAGAGAGAGAGAGAGAGAAATAAACAAATAAATAAATAGCTAGCTAGAGAATTAAGGGAGAACATTGTTGCTGCAGGGGTAGTTTCTTAACTAGTAATTTTGAAGCGATAAAGAAAATCTACTCTTCGCAATTCACTATCCCTACCATTTATCATTTACTGATTTGGTTTACTCTATTGATAGCAATGCTCTTGGCTCTGGAAGTTTCTGCTTTGCTTTGTAAAAACCCATGTAGAGCTTTCAGATTTAAGGTAATGCTGCTGCAAAAAATGAAATCCGGTGTGGTATAGTGGTTTGAGTGCTGGACTACAACTCTGGGATTGTTATTGTTGTGTACCTTCAAGTCATTTCCAACTTATGGAGACCCTAAGGTGAAACTATCACAGGGTTTCCTGAGGTTGAGAGTGTGTGATACACCCAAGGTCACCCAGTGGGTTTCAATGGCCAAGCAGGAAATCGAATCCTGGTCCCAATGTCATAGTCCAACGCTCAAACCGCTATACCACACTGGATCTGGAGGCCTGGGTTCAAAGCCCTGCTTGGCCATGAAAACGCACTGGATGACTCAGCCTCAGAGGAAAGTAAAGGCAACCCCTCCTAGGAACAAATCTTACCAAGAAAACCCTGTGATAGATTTGCCAGGGGGGTTACCATAAGTTGGGAATGACTTCAAGACGCACAACAACAAAGCAGCAAAAATTATCTGTCAGATTGGAGGGACTCATATTTCTGCAGAAGAGGAATGTTTGTATGGAGGCCCAGCTGTGTGGATTAGTGTATTTAACAAACAGAAATGGGCCTTCATGTTTAGCTCTCCATACTTGCCCTGGCATTGTTTGACTATGAAGAGATTGTAATATACAAGATAAAATATGCTTTTTAATCGAGAGATTAAAGCACTGGGCATTATGTGTGGTATCCATAAAAAGAATATATTAATGATTAATTAGCACTCTGCACCAGTTCTGTGTCAATATGCTATGGGCTTTGAATTAAAAAGCTACAAGCTGCGCACCAGAAGTGCAATCAGCACTCACATAATAACAGAGTCTCTCAAATGAAACTACTGTAGCAAACTAGAGGCAAGTTAATAAACTGTTTTCAGCACAATAGCCTACCTATTAAAAAGGAACACATCTGAATGTTTTCACCACTGATTAATTATTGACACACGAAGGTCAATATTCTCTAACAGAAATTACTGCTGCTATTTTAAATTACTCCACCCATAGCCAAAAATTTTGAAGAGTGGGCAGAATAGGTAAATAGAAAGTCAACCTGTAAATGAAATAGTCACAGAGCTTGGCCTTGCTGGCTAGTGGATTCTGGGGCCGATAGTCCTGGAAAGTAACCAAGGCCATTTCTATACTGCACTATTACAGTGCTATTATTTCACTTTCAACATCTTGTGGACTTCTGGGGTTTATAGTTTACTGAGGCCAAAGAGCTCCCTGGCTGAGAATTCTAAATGCTTCTCCCTAAGCTGCAAACTCCAGGATTCCATGGGATGTTGAAAGTGGAATAATAGCATCATACCAGCGTAGTGTGGAAATGGCTCAAGCTGTGGCCACAGGACTTTTATTTTTTTTAAAAAATGATACTAAATAGTAAAGATGTCAATGTACTGGAATGGAAGTGAACACTGAAAACTATCCAGAATCCCCAAAACCAAGATCACTGTTCTCCACAGTCTTAGTTTAACCCCGCAGCCATCTTGGAGAACATAAAGCAAAGAGTCAGGACTGGTTCTAGATCATCCACAGTAAACTTTGTTGGCTGAATTATGATTTCAACTCAAACCATACCACTCCCAGAGTATTACTCGGTCCAGTATACAAACCCACACACTATGTCTTCAAAAGCTTTAACTGTTACAAAAGCTGAGGTGTGACTGATATAAAACTAAGGAGTGATGCTAGTCAATGCCCTTTACCCTGGATTGCATCCAGGGACCTTGCACACATGATATGACATACAAAACAAAATATTTTTTTCACTGCATCTTTTGTTATGCAAAATAAAAATGTAATACCATAGAATGTACATTAGTTGTAAACAATGTCCCTGAATTCTAGCCACTTGCTGTTTGTACTTTCCCCCCTCTCCTATACACAAAAAGCCGTGACAAAAATTAATTAATTTTGACCATTGGGATCATTTTTTCTTCCAATCATTTCTAAACATATTGGGACAAAAAGTGTCCCATTCTGCTATTGCTGGCATTCATTACAGTTAGCTACCTTTGCATGCTTCTACTCACAAGCTGCTAGTTTGCTGACTTCCTGCTCTTTTCGTTTTTCATGCTCACGTTCTTCTTGCATTAGTCTAATCTACAGAACCTCCTCCTCCTCCTCCATTAGATCATGTGTTTGATTATGAATAAGTAATTTGTAAGTAAAGCTCCTTTTATATGTCTTTTTTTTTTAACTAAGAAGACTAGTTTATTTCTCTGCTAAAGCCTGTGTAAGTATGGAGGGGTTGGACTGGTTGTTGTTCAGGTTCTGCCTTGCCAGTATGATTATTTTGAGCTTTCCAGTACAACCTTTCAGATTCCCCAACAGCATAAATGTTGATTGGGTTAGTTAATCCCCTTTTAGCTAGGCCAGCTTATTGTGTTGTACCTCCTTTAATTCCCCACCACTAGCTGTGCTGGCTAGAGATGATGAGAGTTGCAGTCCAGTATCTGGAAGAGTGCACTTTGCCCATCCTAATCCAAGCCAAAAATGGGGAATCTTGTTTCTCAGATATTTTGGGCTATATGTCTGATCAGCTCCAGCAGGCATGCCCAATGGTAAGTGACTGTGGCAACTGTAAGCCAAAGGTTCCTACTCCTGACCTTTGTTGTACATTCAAGTGTTAGCCCAGCAAGTTTTTCTGTGGTTATGCAGGCTTTACATAAGTACACCTGGTTCAATTGTAATTTTTGGTGCATGTACCTGCTAAAGCTAAACGCAAGACTCCCTGCTTGCTCAGAGTATATTTTCCATGTGTTTTCCTTGGAGACATGATAGATATCTATCTCCTCCTGCACCTCTACATATCAGTTGCTGAGGAACAGGTCTGAGAAGGTGTAATTGCACTTCTTTCTTGCAGATTTCCCATAGACATCTGGTGAGGCACTGTCAGAACAGAATGGTGGACTCGATGGGCAAGCTCCGAGAGTCAGGGGACCAATTTTGCCCCCTGGCCGCTCTCTGCAAGCTTTATCTGGTATAAAAAATTTGGGCTTTCTTTGAAGGAGATGATCCCATGCCCTCCAATTGTCTCAATTTGTTAAGGACAGTCCCAATTAATCCTCTGCCATCTCACCCTTTTAGCTGCCCTGCTTTCTCCATTGTCCTCTTTTCCTTTTGTCCTCAATTTACTTTAGTTACTTTGATTACTCTTAACAGAGTCAAAAGTGCAAAACTAGCTTGCACCCACTTAATTCAAGAGAAAAGAAGGAAGGTGAGGGGGAGGAATCGCACCCTCCCCAGCAGACTCAGGCAAAAGCAAGCTGCTGCAGCCTTTCCTAGTTTGTCTTTTCTTCCTCATGAATAATACTTGAGTCATCTTAACCATGCTCTGATATTGCTTGGTCATATGTGTCACAATTTTCATCTGTAAAATGTTGTATTGTATGGGTTCCCAAACCCCAACCAGTTCATTTCCAGTGTCTTTGGAGTGAAAACAGTAGAAGACCCCTGCAAGATCTTAGAAAAAGAAAACCTCTACTTCTGGAGATTTCCAGGTGTGGTACCTCATGATTTGAGGCCATTTATTTTTTGAGCCAGAGTGAGATAGAGGATCCAGGAAGGGTCCATGGGACCCAAATTGGCCTTTTTGGCAAAATGCTGGGTGTTCGATTTCAGCATGATGTATAGTAGTTTGAGCATTGAACGATGACCCTGGTCTCTGCTCGGCTATGGAAACTCACTGGCAGTCATGTAGGCATGGGGGGTGGGAGGTGATTTGCCCCAGACAGCAATGTTTTTGGGGTGCCCCGGCCCATAGCCACACCCCATATGCCCTGGCCACACCTCCACGCATTGTGGCTACGCCCCCATACACTGCAGCCATGCTTCCACACACAGTGGCCACTCCCCCGCGCCATAGCCATGCCCCCTCCCCCCTCTACACACTCCAAGCTCCACCACTGCTCACTGAGTGACCTTGGCCTGTCACACACTCTCAGCCCCAGAAAAACCCATGATAGGTTTGCCTTAGGGTTGCCATAAGGTGGGAATGACTTGAAGGCAAACAACAACAACAGCAACGAGTCCTATGCATGAGATGGCTCTTTGTTGTGATCCACCACTGCTTTTTTTACAAATATATGATATGTGTTTATGTATCTCACATTAAGCATTTGTGGTTCCATATCAACAATTTGTAATGGTAAATTCCCAAGCAGAAGAGACTGTTCCATTCATTTCTTTCTGGATTCACTGCCATTGTATTTCCAAGTAGATCTTTCTCAACTTGAAGGCTAGAAACATAGTATTTCTTCAAAATAAAAGTAGAAGGTTTTCAGAGAAGTGTCTTTGGGATATTATGACCTATGCCTTCTCCACCTCTGTTAACACTGAAACCTAACTTTGTATTATACTCTGCCATCTGCAGGACCAGAAAGGATTAATCCTGATTTCCTTTGAATTCTTTGGCAGTCACCACTTCCTTTCTGCAAGAGATCATAAATGTTTAGGGTAAAATTCTTGATAAAAGCCAGGGAACAAATAATTACACATTGGTGTTGTGAGCCATCATTTATTGTGTGTTTTTTATTCAGCATGGCTGTTTTACTTGGTTTAAAAACTCCTTCTATTTATTTCCTTGCTTAAGAGTGGGCAGGGGGAAGAGGGAACATACATGTATTGTGAATGAACATCATTACAAAACACTTATTTTATACCAAGAGTTTGAGGTTTAGGTTCTCATAAATCACTGAGGGCAGGGTGCAAATGTACAAATCAAGAAATACAAATCAATAATCAAGTGCAAGAAAAAACAAACAGGTTGCAGCATCTTTGCAATTTAAATATATTTTCAAGCCAACAACTTCCAGCCAAGTCTTGAGATACTTGTTCAATTAATCCAATATGTGAATTTTAACTTCCCTGCCACCAAATCTCTTTGGTTTTAAAAATCTGTGGTCTTCTCAGCCCTAATTTCCAAGCTTCAAATGTCCATTTTCTGTCTACTTATTGTGGGGTGGGTAATGGGAAGCCTTCCAGATTCTATTGCTCCACAATTCCTCACCATTGGCTAAGGTGCAACTTACTCCCTTCCCCACCCTAAGACAGCATCTCTTTGGTGGCTTCCTCATGGCCGTTCCTTTCTTGGAGATTCTTTACTCCCTTAGCTCTAGGTTTCTTTCACCCATCCTTCCATTGGCTTACTGTTTTTTTTTTAGCTCTACCTATAGTCCCCTCTCTTGTGTTTCTACACCATTGATATTTTTTTCCTCCACCTTGGTTTGGGCTCTCCTCAAAAGTATTATTCTCTGTTAAGGTTTTGCTACTCTCCCCATCCTTTTATACTTGCTTATGTTGTTGTTGTTGCATGTCTTAAGCCATTTCCGCACTAGGCTGTTGTTGCACTATGCTTCTGCTTTCAACATCCTATGGAATCCTGGGGTTTGCAGTTTCGGGAGGGGCCGGCCAGCCCCTCCCAAAACTGCAAACCCCAGGATTCCATAGGATGTTGAAAGTGGAATCTTGGCATTATAACAGCCTAGTGCAGAAATGGCCTCAAAGTTGTTTCTGACTTATAGATACCATGGGTTTTTCTGGCAAGATTTGCTCAAAAGGCATTTGCCATTCTCTTCCTCTGAAGCTGAGATAGTGTAACTTACCAAAGGTTTCCATGACTGAACATGGCTTTCCATGACTGAACAGAGATTTGAACTCTGGCCGGAGTACTCAAATACGGGAGTACTCAAACCACTACATCACACTGGCTCATATTTGCTTGCACTACAAAATATATAACAATTATGACTACATGACAAAGGAAAGTCTAGATTGTACCGGTCTGCACATTAGCCTGAGATGATCATAGTGGGACTTACTTCCAAGTAAACACATAGAAATGCTATAAAACAGAGGCCCTTTACACATGGCATTTGCCTTGTGAAGGGGTGCCTGGAGCATCGTGCGATTGTGAGAAGTGATCTGCACGACACAATCACAATTGTGCAACACTCCAGGGGCTGCCAGGTGCTGATTGTGTGCCTTTTTATTTTCGGCTGGAAGCCGAAAATGGTGCGTGATTGCGCATTGGTCCAGGGCCCTGCATGCACTTACCTGGCATGCGGAGCCTCTGGAGCCGCACCGGTCGCACTTCCTGCCCCAGCGCAGCCTGTGAAACTCCCAGGCTGCGCTGCAGAAGGAAGAGGTGGGGCTCTCATGCAAGCAGGCAGCTCGTGCGGAGCTGAAGCAGCAGGGATGCGAGAGCCTCTTGTCAGAGGCTGCTTGTGCGATCCCCGCACCCCAGCGCTGGAAAAAGGTAAGGTGTGGAAAGGGCCAGAGGTGGGAATCATATAGCTCTCTAGATTGGCTATACTGGTTAGGTTTGCTGGGAGTTGCAGTCTAACAGCATTTGGAAGGCCACACAATTCCCACTCATGCTGTGGGCATTAACTTTCATTCAACAAGGCTACATGGTACTCTGTGTGATTTTGTTGTTGTTGGCTTCAAGTTGTTTCCAACTTAAGGGGTTCCCTAAGAGGAACATATCACGGGGTTTTCTTGGCAAGATTCATTCAAAGGGGGTTTGCCCTTTCCTTTCGTCTGAGACTGAGAAAGTGTGACTTGCCCAAGATCACCTAGTGGGCTTCTGGCCAAGCTGGTATTCGAACCCTGGTCTCCAGAGTTGTGGTCCAACCCTCAAACAACTACACCAGGCTGGCTCTCAATTGGTTTACTTCCAAGTAAACATGTATAGCATGGGCTGGTTGGGGCAACAAGGCCAGACAGTGATCCTGTGGATACAATTTACTGGTATTGTAACACCATCTGTAAATAGAATCTAGAGCCAATTGATTACAAATCTCTAAGTGATTTAAATGGAAGCAAGATTTCACGCAGTTGCATTATCTAATTACTTCTTATGTTTAGAAGAGACAATACACTGAAAATCAATATAAGTGCATCAGGAACGTTCAAATGTGCTCATCGGACAGCTGCTACTGATATACTATATGTCACAATAAGGCAATTTAGTATCAGGATTAGTGATATTGAGTTGACAATCAATGTTCTTTCTGAAGCACTGGGGGCTCATTTGATGTGCAGTTCTGATAGCTGTTAAGTAATTTTTTCCCCTTTCTCTGGCCAGTCACTGTTCAGGTTGTTCCATTTTCAGACAACTGATTTATAGGAATTGTCTTATTATAGCATCAGCTTAGAATACAGATTGTTTGAAACAGTTTTCAGTTCATGTAGCTGATATATCTCCCTAGTTGACCATTTCATTCATCTCACAAGTAGGAATGTTCATTGCATCCACAAACAATTGCTTGTTGCCAGAAGGAATTTTCTTATGGCAAGTAAAATGGTTGCATACTATGCCTTTTCAAAGTTACTGCATAGCAAATGGGGATTTAGAAGATTGTTTAAAGAATCTTTCTTTAATTGTAATCTTTTACTCTGGGTGATACCACTGCCCATATATGGACAGATTTGATTCTTTGTGGAGCCTCAGCAAACCAATAATATTCGACATATTGGCTTAATTTTTTAGCTTCAGTCTTTCTTCTTGTGACATATAAACTGAAATCCTGCTTAATGCTGGCACAGCATAACATTTGAAGCATGAGATTTCAATGAGATTTACTTCTAGGTTAGTGAGTAGGTAGACCCAGTGCAATGTAGTGGTTTGAATGTTGGATTACAACCCTGGAGACCAACGTTTGATTCCTCGCTCAGCCGTGGAAACCCACTAGATGATCTTGAGCGTGTCACACACTCTCAGGCTCCAGAAAACCCTGTGATAGGTTTACCTTAAGGTTGCCGTAAGTTGGAAATGACTTGAAGGCACACAACAACAAAAGTGAGTGGTGGAGATCCAACTTGGTGTAGTGATTTAAGTGTGGGACTAGAAGTCTAAGAGACTGGAGTTCAAATTCTTGCTTGACCATGGCCATTTCCAGCTGGCCCCTCCCAAAACTACAAACCCCAGGATTCCATAGGATGTTGAAAGTGGAATCATAGTGCTATAACAGTCTTGTGCAGAAATGGCCCATGAAAACCCACTGGGTGACCTTAGGTAAGTCACATACACTCAGCTTAAGAGGAAGACAATGTTAGATCTTCTCTGAATGAATCTTGCCAAAGAAAGTCCATGAATGAGAAGGAAGTTGAAGTTGATTTGAAGTCACACAACAACAATGATAACAACAACAGCATATTGCAGTAATCTATCCTGAAGGTTGCTAGATGATAGACCACTGTAGCCAGGTTATTTTCCCGTTTTGGATTATCTCTATAAATTGGGGAGTCTGGAGGGTTTTGCCTGATATTAAATAGTTTTCCACACTTATTTTTAACTTTTCTCTGTTTCTATGTTTAGATACTAGGAATCTTTCTTTTGAGGTGTCCAAGAACTGGAAACAATAGCAGCAGCAGCAACAACAACAGCTTATTAATTATGCTAGGATTCTGTTAACTGTCTAATGCTGTTTGTTGAATTCAAGTGTCTGAATCAAAACAGGGGTTAGTAAAGTGGAGAATCAACTTGATCTTCCACTCCTGCTGAAGCATAAATGTGAAGGTCTATCTCAAGGGGCTATGGGATGAAGAGGTGCATTATCTTTCTGCCTCTGTTAAATGCGCTTCTGAGTTCCAGAAAGGCAAAGGGCCTCCTACTCACTCTTTCCTGCCAAAATCTACAACTGCCTACTCTTTTCCTATTAAAGCTGCTTGTTTCCTATGACAACGCCTGCAAGTACATTTTGTGCATATAAAGCCACACTACAAGACTGGATATGGACATTTAGACTGAGTGTTAAAATGAGCATTTGCATTTAATAGGAAAGAATATCATGGATGCATTCCATGGATGCATTCCAGTGGTGGGTTTTTGCCCCTTTGGGTATCTTTTATGACTTTCTCTCTTTTTTTTTGTCACAAGGTTTTGCTTCTATTTAAAGTGTCATGAGGAAGGCCTCATGTTAACATTGTGATTGCTACCACTTCATTTTGTCTGCATGTGATAAGATGAACATACTGAAAATAAGACTTGCCTCTTGTTGGTGTTACCTAGGAACATAGGTTTTTAATTTTTTTTCAAATCAATAAAATGTTTAATATCCCTATTCAGTTTCAGCTTAAATTGATTTATGAAGTCTAAACATAAAAAAGCATAAATGGATCCAGTAGCACCTTTGAGACCTAATGGGGGGGAATCTAATATATGGTTTCATGGACTCCAGATGTTGCATCAGATGAAGTGGATTCCTTTATGACATTTTATGCTAAAACAGACTAACCTGGCTATTTCTTTGGATACTACTACCATGAAAGTGTTGGGCAAGTCATGTTCTTGGTCAACTCTTTGGCATGCCATGTTCACTCTCTTATTTAGAGGCAGGATATTGAACCCTTCCTCAGTCTAGTGGCCTCCAGGCTTCTTTGTACTCTCTGTCCCAGAGTTGGGCTTTCGGTGATGGTTTCAAGTTCTTGTTAAGTTGGTGGCATAATAATCACATCTGGCTTACAAATTCTCTCCAAAGAGCATATTCACACTTAATTTCTTAGGACATTTCTGCACCTTACCTGATCTTGTTCTCCTCCCGTCGTGATCCCAGCACTGCCTTTGCCAGGAAGGAAGCATGACAGGAATGCTCCCCTCTGTACCCAGCTGGCTCCTTGTGGAAGGGAGTGCGAGCGACGTGCTGTGTTGGGGAAGGAAGCCCTCCATCATGCTTCTGGCCCTTCTGTATTTTTGATTAGTATTGGAGGCATACTAGAGAGGATCTTTGTGGTGGCTCCATACCCTCCAACATTTCACCGATGAAAAAAACCAGGACACAGGTGACCAAGCAACATAACAGTATGGTCAGGATGACAAAAGGTATTAGTGAGGAAGAATCGATAATCTAGGAGAGGCTGCAGCAGTTTGCTTTTGCCTGAAGCTACAGGGAAGGGGGACATTCTGCCTTTTCCTCTCATTCCCAAACTTGAGTGCAAACTGGTTCTCCACTTGGAATACAGTTTGCAACAGCTGAAGTAAGACGAGGACAAAGAGGGAAAGTGGAAGAAGGAAAGGTAGAAAGGGCATTAAACACTATTATATTATTATAGAGAGAAAGTGAAGCGTTTTAAAATAATTATATTTATATAATTACAATACTGATTATATTATATTGTTATAAATAAATGTTGCTGTTGTTGAAAGAAAGTGGGTCATTTTAAAAGCAGCTGCAAAAATGGGATCACAGAGAATTAATTGAGGCTCACCCTGCCAAATTGGTATGTGGTTCCTCTCAGTTTCTGGAATTCCCAGCCAAAGAACCTGTTGTCCTTGCATCAGGCTAAAATGTCTTATTCAGGCAGGCTTTGGGCTTCTAAGCTCATTTGTTTGCTGAAGTAAGTTTTCACACCGTGGATACTGTTTATCTTCTTTTTCACTGTTGTGTTTTAATATATGTGTTTTTAAACATTTCAGTTATAATCTGTGTTTTACTGGTAGACAATCTGAGCTCTAGAATTAGTACAAAGGCAAGATATCAATTCAATTAATCCATTAATTAAAAAGGTATATCACTTGCTAACATCCAAAGGGAAAATCACAGAGTAGTATAACAGCTTGTTAGTCCACAGCAGCAAAACCAGCAGAAAGCTTTATGGCACCTTTAGGATTAATAAACATATTATAATGCAAACGCTTTATGGATTTCCATGAAATAGTATGCTGTAATGAATTTATTAATCCATCAAGTGCCAAAAGACACCTGGTTTTCCTGCTAGAGACTACACTTCCACTTCTGTAGCTTCCAGATGCGCTTTCATGGATATCCACCATAACCACTTGTCAGAACATGTTTATTAGTCTTAAATGTGCTATGCGACTCCTCTTTGACAATAATGATGGGTGAGAGTTTGTTTGTTTTTTTAAAGAACTTCCCAAATTTCTTCATACATTTGAGAGAGAGAATGTGAGAATGAATAAAATCAAATGTGGATGGATGCAAAACTGACAGATTTGCCCATCCTAGCTGAGGGCTTTTAATACTTTGCTCTTAAATTCTGTCTTTGAATCTCAGCATTGTCAGTCATATTTGTGATGTGGAATTAGAGTTGCCACCTCAGTCTCTTTCTTTCCATGGAGGCTTCTCATCTTTAGCAGCTACAGAACAAACAGGTGCATAACAGATATATAACAGAGATGATCTTTTCCATCTTTGGAAAAGATCCATCTTTTCCATCTCTGGAACAACTGTACCTTTTGAAAGGGACTAATGTAGATGGTTGGTCATAATTTGGTTTGCCAAGATTTCTCAAAATTTCTCCATAAACAAGATGGGAATAATTGAAGATTAAAAATATTGCCTGTGTGAGAAAGAGAAACCCATGGATTTATCCATCCCTAATTGATATAACTTCATTTGTTCATTCAGTTTATAATCCATACTTCCTTGCAATACCTTTTGCATAGTTGATAGTTTAAAAGGAAATTTGAGAATGGGCACAATTCAAAATGTTGGTTATGACCTATAAAGCCATGTATGGCTCAGGTCTACGATATCTAGTAGACTGTATGTCTTTGTATGAATTTGCCAGGGCTCTGAGATCACCAGGAGAGGCCCTTCTTTCAGTTCCACCATTGTCACAAGCATGTATTGGACTGTAAGCTACTTTGATTCCCAATTTTGGGGAAAAGGCAAGAGAGAAAGAGAGAGAGAGAGTATTGAAACTAGAGACATGAGGCAAGGGTTCCAATAGTCTGAGAAGAGGGTTATGGGATACTGAGATGTCCCCCCCCCACTGCTTAGACCAGGAGCAGCTGGTGATATGAAGTGATGTAGAAATTCTGTTTATAATGTTTGCAACAAGATAGATCTTTCATACAGGCAAGAAATCACCACTTGAAAAATTTGCATAGCACTGTGAATTTAATGGACAGGGCTATGTGATCCCAACAAATTTTTAAAAATTATTTAATCAACTAGAGATACTAGAGAAACACATAAGGATTTTATTTTATGAACAACCGCAACATATTTTCCAGACATCTCTGTGTGAAGCACAGCACAGCAACAGCAACAGCAAAAGTTATTTCTAAAAATGCCTCAGAGAGATGTCACTTGGAAACAGGTTGCAGTGGGAAACATTTGGACTCCTGGCCAGCGCTATGAATTTAAGTCGATCTGCTGATGAGATGCAGCTGTAGGGTGGAGGCCTCGCTAGAAGCTCCAGCTTTGAATGCCAAATATAATGAAAGAAGTATGACTTCCAACTGATTGTTGACTTTAATGTGACAAGAGGTTTTGCAATGTGAACATTTCAGAGACCTTTAAACTGACTGGACTCTCTCTATCTGTGTTGGGGAGGAGGAATCAAAAGGATAACATAGCTAGGAGAATAACACAGTTAGAATGAAACAAACTGACAAGACAACAATCAAAAGATGTAACAAATCATGGCCTGTGAAATACTGAAATGAATTGCAAAAGAATAGACATAGGAACATAGAAAAGATGGCAGGGGAAATGAATGCCAGGTACAGTGGGAACTCCACTTTCGTGGATTCAACACTTTCAGATTTGATTATTCATGAGGTATTTTATTTAAAAATGCTTACTTTGCCCCTGTGACAGAAATAATATATTCTCTCTAGAAAGTTCTGAGTCCTCCAAGTGTGATTCTATGGTCCACTTCTACCAGAAGGAGACCATAGTGTCGCACTGGAGGACCTAGAGATTCCTAGAAAGAACACTTCTCTGGGCATTACTAGGTCCTCCAGCATGCCTGTATGGTCCGCTTCTGGCAAAAGCTCAGGTTTAAAAGCTCAGTGTATGTGATTTTTATTTTTATTCATTTTTTCCCACTTTTGCAGGGGTTTTGTAACCCTGAACCCCAGGCAAGTGGAAGGCTCACTGTACTGGAGATGGTTTCCACTTACCTATAATGAGTAAGAACTGACTCCAGGTGATCAGGCAGGTTAAAAACAACAACAACACTTTTTCTTTTAAAAAATCACAGTGATGATGGTGCTGCCCACTGCATCATAGTTGTTTTCATCACCACATGATCATGTTATTTCTGAGTTCAACAGAGATTGCTCACCAGATGGTAGATTCCTGAGATTCCTTCAAACTCAGAGCCACTTCAAAGCTATATTGTCTTTTCCACATGTACGTATGTGGAATAAAGGCCTATGCAGTGTGGTCAGTGGGTTGTAGCTTTTTTTGCCTTTGTATAAAAACTGTCCTCAGGACAACAGGTGAATATAAATAAAACAATAGCGTAAGTAAATGAACTTGCAAAAACAAAATACAAATAAAAATAATAGTAGAAAAGTAAATATACATTTTTAGACCAGGTCCTAAATTCCTATAGCCTTGGGCTTGACAGGACTGGTTCAGAACTGTAGAGCCAGAATGGTGTAGTAGTTTGAGCATTGGACTATGACTCTGGAGACCAGAGTTCAAATCCATGCTTGGCCGTGGAAACCCACTGGCTGACTTTAGGAAAGTCACATTCTCTCAGCCTCTGAGGGAGACAAAGGCAAACCCTCTCTGAACAAATGCTGTCAAGAAAGCCTTGTGTGATAGGGTTGCCTTAGGGTCCCAATAAGTTGGAAACAACTTGAAGGCAAACAACAAAGCTATCAAAACTGAATTTCTTACCACTTGATCTAGTTATAATACTAGTTAATGTTATTCAGGCTGTCTGTACAATGCTGTGCCCACGTAATCTAAACTCTACATTAGTAGGAGTAATAGTATTGAGGGCCAAACTCATTTTACACAAATCTGTACATGTGCATAGTTATACACTGTTTTGAAGTATTTTAACTTCTTTTAATTGGTCTCCTAACCTGCTAAATTGTACAATATAGCCTTTTAAAACTATACAGCCTTTTATAATATTTTTTACAGTTTACATTGGCCAGGATCCTACATCAAAGAGAAAGGTACAAATGCATAACTATGTACTGTTTCCTGAGCTGACCCCCACAAACCTACCGTAACAGCCAGCAGCCATACTGAGTGATGAAGGTCTGTTCTGATGGCAGGTGGAGCATAGTAGGATGACATCTCCAGCTCCCTCCTACCATTGACCTCCAGTGTAACAATCAGAAGCAGAAGCCTTGTCGCAATTCCTTGTCACATTGGAGATTGCTGGCGAGAAGGGGCTGGAAACATCATTCTGCTGTACCCTAAAACCAGAAGAACAGACCTCTGGCACTTGGTGCAGCTGCTGGCTGTTAAGGTACATTTGTGGGGGGCGTTTGTGATTGTGCCACTAGTGCGACAGTTGTAGACATGTACACTGAGTGGTTACAAACGTGTAAGGCCATTTCTTCACTACAGTGTTATAGTGCTATTATTCTACTTTCAACATCCTGTGGAATTCTGGGGTTTGTCATTTACTGAGGCCAAAGAGTTCTCTGGCTGAGAATTCCAAATGCCCCTCCCCAAACTGCAAATCCCAGGATTCCATAGGATGTTGAAACTGGAATAATAGCACTATAACAGTGTACTGCAGAAATGGCCCAAGTCTATACATTTGTAACTGCTCAACAGAATGCCAGCTGTTGTTTTAAACTTATGTTGATTTTATTGAGATTTTTAGGTAGAAGGAAGGATGTAATCATTTTAATGACTTAGTTGTAGTAATAGTAGCAGTAGCACTATTCTGGCTTCTACTAATTATTGACAGCTGAAGCTAAAAGTCTACTGGCACTCTTCAGCTTCCAGAAACATCCTGCAATGTTTGAGGCTTCTAAGATTTCGTCAGCAATTGCCCACGTCCTATAGAGTACCTTCCGAAGCTTAGGCACTGGTGGCTTCCATGTCAGTGAGTAGTGAATCCACTCCAGGCTTTAGTCCAACACTTAAAGGAACTATGCAGGGTGCAGAACGCTATCCCCCAAAATATGTTCAGTACCATGGCCAGTTCTTTAAAAGTTTAGACTGAAGTCTGGAGTGAATTTACCACCTGTAGTTCTGTGACCACTCATTTTAAACTTCCAGTGGGCAGCTCAAACAGCTCTGTTCTGCATGGTGTTCAATGTTTGAAAAGGCTCTGTTTTTTTCCATTTTAAAATTGGATATTAGGATTGTTTTTAAAGTTCATTTATGTGTTTTTAATTGCTTGTAAATATCTGCATTGTTTTTATTTATTTTTTTGTTTATTGCCTCGGGAGCCCTTGTGGTCTGGAAGGCAATACAGAAATACTTTAAATAAATACATTCTGAATGTGCTTCTGCAACAATCAAAGCCTAGATTAAAGCTGTGTATTGCATGGCTCTCCAGGTATTCCTGAAGTGCAACTCCCAGCATACCTCAACAGCACCAGGAAGGCTGCACATTTTCCACCCCTGACCTAGCTATTACTCACACCTACGTTTATTATTTCCAGGTCTGTGAGAAAAGCAAATACATTGAATAATGCAAAACACTTCCTTGCTGTCCAAAGCAGTGTTTTAATACTTTTAAAAAATGCATTTTAATGCTTTCTGTTCAGAAGGCAATATTCAGTCAAAGTGCTAAGATGGTAAACCAATACCGCACAAGAAACAGCAGGCAGTCACTTCTGACTGCCAGCTTGACTACTCAGGAAGAAAATAGAAAGACACACTATTTTTCCTTGTCATTTCTTTTCCCGTACAGTTTAATCTCAGCTAGTTAACCAGGTTTGGGGCACCTTGTATGATACTTAGATAACACCTTCCTTTTGGAGACATTCAATATGGGAGACAGAGCCCTAAAACAAACAATCCCCACCCAACCCATAACTTCATACAGGAGTCTCAACTCAGGGGAGTGTCATAAGAATTTGCTCAAAGATAATTTGTTGTTTGAGCTGTAATGCTAAGCCAGTTTGGTCAGGCTGTGATTTGTAGGTGCACTCCTGGGGATTCTATAGTATCCTTCTTAAGCTACGTGTTGGCATTATGTCTGAACAATGAAGTTCATTTCGGAACATCCCAGAAGCTCTTTATTACAAAGTAGCAGCTTTGTTAGATTCCAAGATAGTTAATTTCTTCTCAATACTGCGCAGCCAAATTCTATTAAATATCACACTCACTTTTGTTTTGTTTTTTACTGCAGCCTGGCCACTTCCTAGCTATCCCTCACTGGCCAAGAGAAGCAGTTTCCTGATTTTTCTTTTTCTTTCTTTCTTTCTTTCTTTTACATTAAGATTTAAAGGCTGCCATTTTGGAGAAGGTGACCTGTGCTTGGGAAGTGGAGTTCCCTTGGCTTCCCGTAGCAGCTGCGTAATGTGCTGTGACCCACAGTAGCCTGTTTACCATGAGACAGTCTACTGATTCCTTTTGTGAGTTCAGGTTATTTCCACCAGGCTGCTATCATTCTCTGGATTGACATGAAACAGCTCTCCTCCCAGAACACACAGTGCCGCAGCTTGATCAGTAAGCATCACATTAGCATTTCAACCTGTCCCTAAGGGATGAACTCTTTTGCAGCTGCAGGTTTGGCGGCTGCTGTTCCGAACGGGCTCTGAATAAGGAGTATTATTGTGTTACAGAAGAAACTAGAAATTGTGATTGAAAGGAGCGTTTACATCATCTCACTCCCCTGCTCTCCTTTCTGACCCAGGTCCAATCACTCCAAGGCACCTCAAGGGAGAAGGGGAGTTAGATGAGGTAAATGCTCCTTTCTGTCTCTCCTCTTCTGCTTTGTCTTGTCTCGATGAAATGACTTGAGCTATGGATTCCCCACTGTTTCCCTTGGGAAATTAGTTCACAGTCTAGTAGTCCTTCCTGTCAGGAATCTTTTCCCCCCGAGATACGCAGCCCCTGATACATTTTTCCTTTGTCCATATTCATCTCATTATGCCAGCTCAGCCTTCCTGGTCATGCATCCTGAATCATTCTCGTCTCTCTTTTTCACACCTTCTGAATAAAACCCGGTCGCTTTGGAGTTTATCACTTATATTTCATGCATAGAAGTGAGTGATATGGGGAGAGAGAAACAAGACAAGTGACTTCTTTGTTGGGGAGATCTATTTGCTAGTATTTTCCAAAGAAGATTTGAAAACAAAACACCCAAGCCATTCATCATTTATTTAGTCCAAGGTTTCACTAGCACAGCCAAATATCACTTCTCACCCATTCAAGGTCCAGGTTAATTATCAGGGCCCCGCCAAGAAATTTGCCACCTGAAGTGAAAAACAAACTCTCCCTCCCAGTTGCCAGAATGTTTGGTGTTTATAACAGCAGTATGCGGTAGACAGGAGGTATGACTATGGCTATAAAGCCAAAGTAATTATTCTGGATGCTTGTGTTAAAGTAAAGAAGGACAGATTTAGATGTATCATTTCAAGGAACCCATTCAAAAGTTAGTGCAGAGTACTCAGCCCTCATTAACAGAAACGCCTAAAGCTGGCTTCCTCATGTGCAAGTCTGCTCAGGCAGGCATTACGGAGACTTCACGGGCTGCCTGCCTTTCTCTAGTGACCCTGAGAAAGGAGGAAGGAAGTAAAATCAAAGCATGGAAATGAAGAAATAGATCTGAAAACATCTAGAAGGAAAAACACCAGGGTCTAAATCCAACTGGGAGTTCCAACTAAAATAGACCAATTGACTTACAGTTTAGCAATTGATTCAATGGGTTCACTGTAGCTGGGATTAGTAATTAGATACTAGGGCCTATCTATTTGCCTATTCTGTCATGCCGTCCCAGCCTGGCCTGCAGTTCAGATGTACTTACTACAATATTAGTGGTTTAATTTCCAAAACCATACATCTACAAAAGTCAACTGATAGATGAATCTTTCATCAGCACTGGCAACAGAACAGCATTTCCCAGAGCAGCAAGAGGCAGTAGATTAGTTGAGGAGATGTAGTTCAGACCATAGAGCACACATCTCTCTCTTTGTTGGAAGCACTGTTTTCTTCCTTACAAACCAGCCTAGTCTTTGAGATCTGCTGGAGAGGTCCTTCTCTCTGCTACAACAATGGCGTAGCTTGGCGCAAGTGGGGTAGAAGCGGGGGGGTGGAGGCATGGCACAGGGCTACACCTCATGTGGGCATGGCTATGGGGCATGGAGGAGGAGCTACAGCATGTGGGGCAGGGCTATGGTGCACAGGGAGGCAGGCAAGGAGCGGTGGCACCCCCAAAACATACTGCCCAGGGCACACGGTCCTTCTCATCCCCGCATACCTACGTGACTGTGCCCCACCACCTTCATAGGTGCATCGGGTGGAAACACAGGAGAGGGGCTTCTCAGTGGACTGCTCCCAGATGCTGGACATCCCTTTCCAGAGGGATCAGACTGGCACCTTCCCTACTTTCTCTCTACAGTCAAGTAAAGACATTTTTGTTCCAACAGGCATTCAAGGTGTGATTATGGCCTGTCTGATAAAAGGTGCTGGGTGTTGTTAACTGTGTGCTGGAGTAGCTGAATATATGGATGTTTTAATTATGCATTTTAACTTAGTTTTAATTCTCCCTCATCATTTGTGTTTTAATGTTTGTATTCCATGTTTTTAACTATGATTTTTAAATTGTTGTAAGCTGCTTTGCGCCTCAAACTAGGAAAAACTAGGGGAATAAATAATAATAATAATAATAATAATAATAATAATAATAATAATAATAATAATAATAATACCCTGCTTCTCCCTTTCTGCAACTGCCTCCTGAGGAAGCTTCATTACTCTGCATAATGATTGGACTGGCTGCATTATTTGGAGGATTTATCTGGGCACTAGCTGTTTCTTCTGCACGACATTAAAGTTTTGTAACATCTTATGACTTTTCTCTCAGTTACTGAATTCTTGCTCGATTTCATTTTGCAAGTTTCATTCAACTAAACAACCTGTATCCATTATGAATAGAAATACTGGACTAAATCCAGCACTGGTCCTACATAGACTGGAGCCTATGAAATCCATGGAACAAGTTAGCTGTGACTAACAAATCACATTAATTTCAACAGATCTAGTCTAGGATTTAATTCACTGAAAGAAGAGAAGACAAAGAAATAATGCCCCTTGTCATATTTCACCTGCTTCCAACTCTGATACATAAGGAAACATGTGCTTATATGTATGGATTTTAGCATGTCACATATTTAACACTGGATAATGTTTGTCTGAAGCCATTTCCGCACTACACTGGTATAGTGCTATTATTCTACTTTTAACATGCTGTCGACTTGTGGGGTTTGTAGGTTCTTCTTCGTGGTCTCTGTGCCTTCATACACTAGGAGCTTTAGCGCCTGCGCGGTAGCGTTCGGAAACTTCTAGAGCTTGTTCGCTTGGCGGGAACCCCTCCCCCACGCCGGTACTGCGCATGCTCCTCCCGCCGAGCAACGGTCTCTCCTCAGTTCTTTCTCGTCCGCCGCCGCGTACGGAAGGTTCTTCAGTTTGTTCCTCTCACGTTGTGCTTGGCTTGCTGTTTTTCACGGTTTTACGGACTTTCGGACTGTCTTTGACCTCTCTTTCGGACTCCCCCTTCGGTTTTTCGTCTTTTTGGATTTTCGGAGTTTGGCGTTCTTCGTCTTATGTCCGCGCTCTTTAAAAAGTGCGTGTCCTGCGGCCGCAAGGTTGCCCTCAACGACGGCCATAAGGAGTGTCTCTTCTGTTTGGGTGAGTCCCACAACATCCGGACTTGCCCAATTTGCCGGGATTTTACTCCCCAAACTCTCCGCAACCGCTCCGCGAGACTCAAATCTTATTGTTGGGAACAGTCTCTGCGGGCGATAGACGAGACCTCCACTTCCAAGATGGCCGACAAGAAGACGACCACGCCATCGACGGTATCGGCGGCTGCCGTTCCGTCCACCTCGTCGGTATCGGGCTCGGTACCGGCGAAACGCCGATCTCGGCGCTACCGAGGATCCCGAAGCTGTCGGCGGCTGCCAAGTCAGCAAAAGGATCCTCGACGGCGAGGAAGGCTGAGGCTCCCCTTACGGAGACGCCTGCTAAAAAGCGCCCTGCTCCGGACGGAGGCAAGGGCAAGGAGAAGGAGAAGAAGAAGAAGAAGAGGGAAAAGAAGCGCTCCCCGGCTGGGGACGTTCGACCTCCTACTCCTCCTCCTACTCAGCAGCCTTCCAAAGGGCGAGGCGAGTCCGTCGATCTCTCGGACGATGAGATTGAGGACGTTCCCCAACAGCGCCCGGACTCGCCTGTGGCAGACCCTCCAACCCTGGTGGAGGAGCGCCACCGCCCTCTTAGCCGTCGCAGGTCGGCCGACCTGCAGCAGAGAGAGCCCTCTGCTTCTCCGGAGCGGCGTTCGACCTCCTTTAGGTCCCGGTCCCGCTCTTCCGAGCGTCCGGTGGCCTCGCCGCCTCCGAGGGAGACAAGAGAGGAACAACCTCGCTCTTCTGCCTCCAGATACACCTCGGCGTCCTACGTGGCCAGGTACGCGAGGGAATCTGAGTGGAGAGAGCGCCCGGCCTCCTATCGGTCGCATTCGCCATCGTACCGGGATCGGTACCATCGTGGCCCGAGTCGCTGGGAGACCTTCCGGAGGTCCCGGTCACCTCGTCGACAGCGCGAATCGCGCTCGCCTAGAGGGGACGAGGCTCGGTACCGTCGACGCCGAAGCCGATCTCCGTCGGACCGCCGCTCCTTCAGCCGCTCTCCCTCTCCTCGATATCATAGGGCGAGGGAGCCTTCACCACGGTATCGGGCGATATCGCCACCTCCTAGGGTCACGGCGACGGCGACGCGCCCTACGGAGTCGGTGGTGACTGAGCGGGCTACGACGACGTCAGCCTGCCAGACTACCCCGGTCACCACCAAGAGGGTGAAGTCAGTAGTCAGCCATCCCAAGCGGGACGCTGCTGCTACCACCGCCCCGGCTGCGGAGAAGCCTAGGAAGGCAACACCTGCGGCGACGAAGGAGCCGGAAAGCGAGCGGCGAGAGGACTCACCGAGCTCGGAGTCGTACGACTCGAGTGCGGAGTCAGAGGTGTCTGAGGCGGCCTCCCAGGAGTCTCCTCCGTTGGGATTCGGGGACCCGATCCCAGATTCTGCTCCAGAGGACGTCCACCAGTTCTCTGCGATGCTGCTCCGCATGGCCACTACCCTCGGCCTTAAGATCGCCGATGCGGAGCCGGAGGACGACGATCCAGCCTTCTCCGTCTTCGAGGAGAAGCGACCTTCCACGGCCCCGCTGCCTCTCCTGCCCCGGGTATCCAGACTGGTGAAGGCCGCCTGGGATAGGCCGGCCTCGGCTCAGCCGATACCGCAGCGGTTAGAACACCTCTACAGGGTGCAGAAGGATAACGCCGGTTATCTCTTTAATCACCCTGTACCGAACTCTTGGTCGTCGAGTCGGCACAGACAAAGGGCTCCGGCAGGCAACACACCACCCCGCCGGACAAGGAGGGCAGGAAGTTGGACGCCTACGCAAGGAGGTTCTATTCAGCTGCCTCCTTGCAGATCAGGCTGTCCAACACTCAGGCTTGCCTCGCGGCATACCTGAAAAAAGTGCTCGATCGCCTGCAACCGGCGATGGAGGCGGTACCGGAGGACATCCGCCAAGCCTCCTCCGTGATCTTCAATGAGGCTATCTCCATCGCTCGGCACCAGATGGCCTCCTCCCGGCACGCAGTGGAGATCGCCTCCCGGGTCATGGCGGGATCCGTCGGCCTCCGCCGCCATGCTTGGCTGCGACCGGCCGACATCCAGGAGGACACCAGAAGGAGGATTGAAGATCTCCCCTTCGACGGTGAAGGCCTATTCAATTCGTCCACAGACGAAGCTTTGGACAATCTCGTCAAGGCGAGACTGACCGCAAAAAAGATCGGGCTGCAGCCGGCCACGCAGGCCCGCAGGGCCTCCACCTTCCGCCCATCCTGGCGACGATCTTCCACCTCGTCGTTCCAGCGTTCGGCCCAGTCTGGACAGTCGAGACCGTCCTCCGGCTCATTGGCCAGACGCACGATTAGGCGGCGCCCGGCTTCGTCGAAGAAGTCCTCCTCCGAGACAAAGTCTCGGTTTTGACGTGCCTGGCAGGACCCACCAATACCCACTCTTCAGCCTACCATCAGCGCTCGGAGACCGACCGACTCTCGCTCGACACCTAGCGGAGTGGCAGTATGTCACTACGGACTCTTGGGTGCTTTCCATCGTCCGTCTTGGCTACGCCATCGAGTTTCTCGATATTCCTCCTCGCGGCGTTTACTACTCCACGCCGTCGAGTCCGGCCCTCCTGGAAGAGATCCAATCCCTCCTCCAGAAAGGGGCGATCGAGCGGCTCCCGCAAGAGGCCAAGACCACCGGCTTCTTCTCCAGGTACTTCACGGTACCGAAAGCCGACGGTACCCTCCGGCCGATCCTAGACCTCAGAGGGGTGAACTACTACATCCGCCCCAAAAGGTTCAAGATGGTCACGATACCGTCGATCCTACCCTTCCTACATCGAGGGGACTGGTTCGCCTCCATTGATCTCCGAGACGCATACTTCCATATCGCCATTCGCCCGCAGCACAGACGGTACCTCCGCTTCGCAGTCGACGACACCTGTTACCAGTACAAGGTGCTGCCGTTCGGACTCTCGACTGCCCCAAGGGTCTTCACCAAGTGCATGGCCCCGGTGGTATCCTACCTGCGGACGAAGGGCGCTTCCGTCTTCCCCTACCTCGACGATTGGCTGTTGGTGGCGTCCTGCAAACAGAGACTTTACCACGACGTCCACATGACGTTGTCACTCCTGACCCGCCTTGGTCTACGAGTGAATCCGAAGAAGTCCCACCTCGAGCCGGCGAGGATCTTGGACTTCATCGGGGCGACGCTCGACTCGACCTCCGCCAGGGCGTACCTACCAGAGTCTCGAGCACAAACCTTGATCCGGGCCGCCGCTCACGCTCGTACGGCCCCGACGTTATCTGCGAGAAGCGTCCAGCAGCTCTTGGGCTACATGGCTGCGACGACCGCTGTGACATATCTCGCCAGGCTGAGAGCAAGACCTCTTCAACACTGGTTCGTCCGCATATTCGACCCCCTGCGAGACGAACAGACACTCCGACTGCAGCTGCCGGGAGACGTCCGCTCATCCCTCCGATGGTGGCAGTCGCGATGCAATCTCATGTCAGGGATGCCTTTCCAACAGCCGACACCGAAGGCGACGGTAACGACCGACGCCTCCCTGTATGGATGGGGTGCCCACTGCGGCGATCTCAGAGTCCGCGACAGATGGACCGACGACGAGACCGCTCTCCATATCAACGCGCTGGAGCTGCTCGCCGTCTGGAAAGCCCTACGGGCGTTCCGCCATGCCGTGGCGGGGCGCACGGTCCTGATTCTGACGGACAACACCACCGCCGTCTGCTACATCAACAGACAAGGTGGGACTCATTCCACGACCCTGCTCGACATCGCGCTCGACCTGTGGGAATGGTGCATTCGCCTGCACACGCATCCCGTGGCGGTTCACCTGGCCGGGCAGGAGAACACCACGGCAGACGCCCTCAGCAGGGACACCTCATCCCATCACGAATGGTCTCTCTCCGGAGAGGCGTTCAGACTGATTCGGGACCGCTGGGGCGAACCATCGATCGACCTCTTCGCGACCAGGGAAAACGCGAAGTGTCGCCGATTCTGTTCCAGAGCGGGCCACGATCGTGCCTCCATCGGGGATGCTTTCCAGTTCCGTGGACCGGGGAACTCCTCTACGCGTTCCCGCCGTTCCCGCTGCTCGGCCGGACGATATCGAAGATCCTCGCCGACCGAGCCGACGCGATCCTGGTAGCCCCGTATTGGCCGAGGCAACATTGGTTCGCACCCCTGCTACAAGCCGCGCGAGACGACCTACTCCGGTTGCCACCGACACCGGACCTGCTCTCCCACTCCGGCGGCCGAGTCCTCCATCCGGACCTGCCACGCCTGGCCCTCCATGCCTGGAGGATATCGCACTAGACGATCCCGTGCTCGGTACCGTCCTCGTCGCGGCCAGGAAGGAATCCACCCGTCGCAACTATCAATACAAGTGGCGACGCTTCCTGACCTTCGCTAACGAGAGGAGTGAGCCGGTATCGCCCGCGGGGCTCTCGACCGTCCTGCACTTCCTCCTGCACCTCCGGCAACAGGGCCTGGCGTTTCCATCCCTGAAGGTGTATCTCTCCGCGATCGTGGCATACCAACCGCCGCGATCTGCTGCCTCGGCCTTCTTCAGGAACGATACCGTTAAGCGGTTCCTGAAAGGACTTCATCATCTCTACCCGCCGGTATCGCCGCCGCTACCGCCGTGGTCCCTCTCGCTGGTGCTCTCGCAGCTGACGAAGCCGCCCTTCGAGCCGATGGCGACCTCGGATGACAGGCTCCTGACAATGAAAACTGCCTTCCTGGTAGCGGTGACCTCAGCGAGGCGAGCGGGTGAGATCACAGCTCTTCGTTCCGATGAGCCCTTCACGGTCTTCCACAGGGACAAGGTGGTCCTGAGACCTGACATCTCGTTCCTGCCTAAGGTGGTGTCCAGTTTCCACCTCAACCAGGACATCATCCTGCCTACCTTCTTCCCGAACCCGACGACACCGTTAGAGCGGTCCCTCCACTCCCTGGACGTGCGTCGGGCATTGGCCTTCTACAAGGACAGGACTGCTTCCTTCCGACAGACGCCGCATCTCTTTGTTTGCTATGGGCGACGTCGGAGGGGCCTTAAAGTGTCCACCCAGCGCTTCTCCAAGTGGGTGGTGAGGACTATTGAACTGGCGTATGAGCTCGCGAGGAAGCCTCCGCCAGTCCTGCTTCGAGCCCACTCCACCAGAGCTGTGGCTACTTCTGCGGCCCTCCTGCGAGGAGTTGACCTGCATGAACTCTGCCGTGTGGCGACCTGGTCCCAACCATCGACCTTCGTGCGCCACTACAGGCTCGACTGCCGGTCGCGCAGAGATGCCCGGTTTGGACGTGAGGTGTTGGCTTCCGTGCTGTAGGACCTGACCCGCCGTCCGACCGGTAAGCTACACAGTCTCCTAGTGTATGAAGGCACAGAGACCACGAAGAAGAAGAACAGGTTGCTTACCTGTAACTGTGGTTCTTCGAGTGGTCATCTGTGCCATCATACACACCCGCCCTTCCTCCCCTCTTTCTCAGGTCCCTGTAGGTTCTACGGCGGACGACAGAACTGAGGAGAGACCGTTGCTCGGCGGGAGGAGCATGCGCAGTACCGGCGTGGGGGAGGGGTTCCCGCCAAGCGAACAAGCTCTAGAAGTTTCCGAACGCTACCGCGCAGGCGCTAAAGCTCCTAGTGTATGATGGCACAGATGACCACTCGAAGAACCACAGTTACAGGTAAGCAACCTGTTCTTACTGAGCCCAAAGAACCCCAGGATTCCATAGGATGTTGAAAGTGGAATAATATCACTATAACAGTCTAGTGTGGAAATGGTCTCAGACATAATACTTCTGAACAGGTACGAAGCATCAATACTGATACAGGAAGGTCTAAACCCTCTTTTTGGGACTGACAGATAGATTCTCTTTGGGATGGATTGTAGTAGGTTAAATGGGATGGGGCATAGGGGTGGGATGGGGCAGAGAAAGGGAAGAAGGCTCAGGCATGAATTGTGAAACCATCACAAAAGATTTCTCCTTTTTTCCATTCCCTTGTCCCTACGCCATTGTGTGTCCTGTACATAAGCTTCTATAAATTGCCCCCAGATGCCTTTGTAATCTTCCAGCCAATATCTGGGTTTAAAGGATCTCCTTTCACTATTGTCTTTCATTTCTTCATCTGCTCCTCCGTTTTAGGGTTACATATGCTCTCCCATATGGTTAGAAGAAGCTCTATTGCATCAATACTCAGGCTGTGCATTACACTGTTTTCAAGATTTTACAGCTGTAAACCCCTTCAATGAGCTGAAAAGAAGATTCAATAGCATTGCCCCAAGAATTTTTATACTATCTGAGGCACAAACACTCTTTCACATAAAAGGTCAAACTGGAATGGCAATTGAAATGTACTGTCTGCACTGGCACCTGGACAATGTCTTCAACTAGACCCAGGTCTCTATGGCCATTTTTGCACTAGACTGTTATAGTGCTATGATTCCACTTTCAACATCCTATGGAATCCTCAGGTTTGCAGTTTAGGGAGGGGCCGGCCAGCCCCTGATAGCTGTAATTTCACTTGGTACTTGTGTTTGATATTGCTTTTAATTAGTTTGCAATAAATTTTAATGAAAGGCAAAATATAAGGAAAAGAAGAAGAGGAAAAGGAAAAGAAAAAGTTATTAGAAATTAAGGCTGGTGCCCACCAGGGATTAAATCAGCTCACTAGGTTGTATGTCTTATCCATCCTTGTGCATGTCTCTATCTGGCTTAGTTTTCTCACCTTCTCCTGTACCAGCTAATAAGATTTGAAGTCCTATGAGAAGCCACTGCCTCAAGCTTCCTAGAGTGTAGGGTAGAAGGGCTGGCAACCATGCACCTATGAGGACTGTCTTAGGGAGCTGGGTATGTTTAGCTTGGAGAAGGTTCAGAGCCAACATAATGGCCATGTTTAAATATTTGAAGGGATGTCATCTGGTGGATGGAGCAAGCCTATCTTCTGCTGCTCTTGAGACTAGAACACGGAGCAATGACTTCTAACTTCAGGAAAAAGAGACTCCATCTAAATATTAGGAAGAACTTCTTGATGGTAAGAGCAATTTGACAGTGGAATACACTGCCTTGGAGTGTGGTGGAGTCTCCTTCTTTGGAGATTTTTAAACAGAGGCTGGATGGCCATCTGTTGGAAATGTTTTGATGATGTATTCCTGCATGGCAGGAGATTGGACCTAATGGCCGTTGTCATCTCTTTCAGCAATATGATTTTCTGATTCTATGACCCTGGAAATGTTTTTTAGGGAGGAGAGTCAATACCAGCAAGCAGGTCATTATGATTTTTGTGTACTTGCAGATTTTTTTAAAAACAAAACAAAACAATGAAAACAAAGTAATGCTTTGCATTAATGGAAGCTGCCCCAGAAGAAGAAGAAATTCAACAAACAAACAAACAAACAAACCAAAACAACCACCACCAACTGAAGGAGGAAACACTCAAAGTACCATCAAAACAATGGCAAAATAATAAATCCATCTCACAAAACTGAATTATTTTAAAAAACACACAACTGATATATCTGCCAAAGGGAGAAAAAAAATTCAAGACTCTATTAAAGGAATGTAAGGATGCCTATGAAATCTCCGATCACATCTGTCCCTCCACTCCATTACTTGAAAAGTAAAAACTGTTGGATAATATATGATCACACACACACAATACTTTCAAATGAAAATGCAAAAACATGTATATCTACATGTTTGAGCTTGTGGTGTAGACAATCAGGTACAGGGCACAGTCGGAAAGGGGAGACAATGATTTCTTCCAGGCATTATCATTCAATCATCCTATGAAACCTTTTGTTAGCACAGGGTGTACTTGAAGTCCCCATTGTTGGGTTCAGTGTAGCTGATTCCCAAAGTAAGCACACACAGTATAGATTTCAGTCTGCTTTTATTATTCCTGGGAAGCTCAATAACTATAGCTGCTTAAATGTTCCTTAGTGCTTGATCATTTAGTACCCTTGTAACTGATACTTCCTGAGGGGGTTCAATTACATAGCAGTCTTGGTGATCCACTTTGCCTGATAATTTTTTTTGGGGGGGGAAGTCAGCCTCTCAGCCTTGTCTTAGGGAGGGCTTGATCCCCACTTTTCCCAGGGTTCAAGCTGGAGTAGCCCATTTTCTGGCTATCATCACTGTGTCCAGGATGGAAATTGTCACAAGCAATGAGTCACTTAAGAAAACTCCTGCAACACCCTCTTGCAGAAACCATCCCATTGTTATTGGTTCTTCTTTTTAGTGGTAAATTAATCCATGTTTCTGTGGCTTTCAGCTGGTCAATAAAAACAAGTGTAACAAAAATAAAACTTTCTTAGCTTTTGGGACTCTGTTTCAATTGATGTCTAGTATCAGATCTCATCTTTATATGAATTCAAACAGATTCTAAAGACATGCCTGTTCACCTGCCCTTGCTCCATCTTGGAGCAGACTTCACTGACTGGTATGGTGTATGTGGGACTATGATGCTTCAAGTTTCCATTTCATTCTTTTAATCATTGTATTTATCATCATCTTTTTAATCATGTTTGATGGTTTGCACCTTATTACCTGCCATCATGGGAGGGTTCACATGAAGGGTAGACAACAGGTGGGCCTCCAGATATTGTTGACTGTAATTTTTAAAATCCTTCACCAATTGCTCTGCTGGATGGGGCTGATGGGAGATGCAGTCCAGCAACATCTGGAGAGCTAATAATACCCCATTCCTGGTTTAACCTAAAAACCAGGAACCTGGAAGTCTTATAAATAAGCAAATAAATCCTATAGCAGAGATTTTGGAAAGCTACTTTTTTTGGACTGCAATTCCAGACACACACACCCCCATCAGCATAGCCAATGTTTACTTTTACTTATGGAAATGTTCATTCATAGAGGGTTTTAGGGTTTTTTGTGTTTCAAATCTATGATTTTCCTTTGTTTTACACCAATTAAAGGTGCTAGTTGGGAACCAAAGTCTAGCTGCTATTGTTTTGTTCCAATTAAAATACAGTGTATTAAACGCAATTGAATACATCCATGCATTAATGACACACCATCATCTGCCCATGGAAGATTAAACCAAAAATGTCATTTAAAGATTCATTAAAAGTCACTATTAGAATAGGAAAACTCAATTTACAGTTTTGCAGGAACAGATAACAATACTGTAGTTTGTCAGAAACACACCAACGCATACATTCATTGAAGACTTACCAGTTTTGGGAAATTTAACATTCACATACTTCATCTATCCTGTGGCCAAGCCACAAGGGGAGCTGTAGCCAAAAAAAGTTACTCTTCCTGGGTTCTGTCCTAAAAATTTAGGAACCTTCTATGTCTATTTTGATGGCGTCTCTGTCCATCACTGGTGGACAGGTTACAGGCAGTATAATCTTTTTATCATAATCTTTTTTTGATTATAGTCTTTTTATCAACATAATCTTTTAATCATAATCATAAAAAGCAGGATATAAATAAAGATAACAATAAATAGTAATCTAAACAAAAATTGCCCATGTTTTTCTGTCCTGAATACTTATTCCAGAAACAGCAAGTTCATGTTGCCTCAGGATAAGTTTGGAGAGATTCCATGTTCTGTGCTGAGTAGTATGAGTTTATGAATATATTTCTCCAGAGTGAGCTAGTTTGAGCTATTTTGTGACAGTCCCGTGACTTCCATTCAGGAAACATATTTGTATAGTTGACTATTTTCACATAAAATGGTGTTCACATAAACCCACAGAAGAAGGCAACCACCATTTTAAGACGTTGGCTCCTGTGGAAATTAAAATTACATATTTAAAAGGGGCTAATATTTCATGTCTGGATATCCTAAGCAGATCCTTTTTATGATGTGTGCTCACTCTGTCTCAGAAAAAGGACAAGATGGGACTTAGCCATACTGGCTGGTTTTAAAGGAGGCTCATCTACATGTCCATAGGCAGCAAACTTCTTCCAGATAAAGGAAATGGCTGGACCTACCCTTAGGCAGAATGAGGCAATGACTTCAAGCAAGAGTTGCTGGGGCAGAGGAGCAGAAATAACTGTCCCTTAGTAATTTCTGCATTCTTTTGTGTTGGTTGTGTGTGACATACCACCTGCTCTATTCCATATCAGTCCACAGTTTGATCAAAGGGCATTTCCACACTACACTGTTATAGTGCTATTATTCCACTTTCAACATCCTGTGGAATTCTGGGGTTTGTAGTTTACTGAGGCTAAAGAGCTCTCTGGCTGAGAATTCTAAATACCCCTCTCTAAACTGCAAATCCCAGGATTCCATAGGAAGCTCAAAGTGGAATAATAGCACTATAACAGTGTAGGGCAGAAGGGCCTAAAGATGCAATTCTACTACCAGTATTCAGCTGGCCATCCAGCAATTGCCAGCATTTTGGTGTGGAAAGGGGTGAAGAGTCCTTTGGTCCTTTGCCTCAGGCAGTAAAATGTGTCAGGTTGCTCATACCCTGCTTTGTAACGGATCCATAGTTCAGGCTTAGGGAACAAAATATTTAGACATACCAGTCGGTACAGAGAGTTCTTTGCTGTGTGCTCAGCAAGCCAGCAAACCTCTCCCGCCTGCTCAATCTGGAAACAAATCAGAAGTCCCATTTTCAAAAATAATGAAAATTAAATTTTCATCTAGTTTTTCTCCTTTCAGGCTGTTAAGTTGGCAAGAGAATGGATAACTGTTATGTAGTCTAGTGCCATGGAATAGCATGGCTGGGAGAAACTGGCATTTCAACTCTCAGCCTCTTTGACTATGGTACAAGGAAAAGTTGCTCACACACCAGACCCAAATATCTCCCTCCCACAGGCCACTTCCCTTTTCTAAAGGACAAGAAATTGCCCTGTTTGATCTTCTCAGTATCCCTGGATTAGGTTAAAAGCAGAGCTTGGAGGCAATGGTGGCTGGTAGCTTTCGTTTTAGTGAGGCAAATCTCTTCCAGAATTTTTTAAAAAGTATGAGTACAAAGAAAGAATAAAGAAAGAAAAAAAGAGAAAAGAGGAAGAATGCATGGGATATGGAGAGCCAGCATGGTGTAGTGGTTTTGAGCATTGGACTACAACCCTGGAGTTCAGTTCTCTGTTTGGCTGTGGAAACCCACTGGATAACCTTGGGCATGTATGTCACACACTCTCAATCCCCAGAAAGCTCGGTGATAGGTTCCCCTTATTAGGGTCGCAATAAGTCAGAAATGATTTGAAGGTACACAACAACAAGAACAACACAACATGAGATATGAATATGGGTTAGGCATATAAATTAATACATGTTCAAAAATATGTTTTCTTGATGTTGATGTCTGTAATATACAACATTCATGTATAGCTAAAGCAGTGAGATCTTCTGACCATTGAACAATGGATGATGAGTGCTTGTCTTTCTAATCTTGGAACATAAGTCTTTTAGTAACAGTAAAAGCATGTAGGGTTGTGGTATGTTGATTACCAAGTTGCAGAGATATCATTTAGAAATACAAATGTGTCTACTAATGTCAAAGACTTTTCTAATACAAAATTAATGTGTTGGCATACACTTAACCAATGACAATTGTTATATCATGCCACAAGGAAGCTTCATCTGTATAACATTGCCAAACACTTCAACTGTGAATCTGCTCCAAGTTTTAGCCAAACTTTGAAAAAGCTGCTCAAGGTAGCCAAGCCTGTCTTGAGGGTAGGGTTCAACAGCTTGGATAAAACCTGTAGAGTTCAGACTAAAACCCAGTGCAGATGCACTGTCCCACTGATGTAGAATCCCACTGATTCCATTGCTTAGAAGTAACAAGTTATATGTAATGGAGTTCTATTTAGTGACAGTTTTGGCAATAAGTGCATTTTCAAGAGTAACTTAAACAGTGGAAATTGAGTTACTCTATTAGTGTAACATGTACCATGTAACACTTTTTCAAAGTCACTTTCTATGAGCATTTAAAGTAGTTTCCAGGGGTTCCAGAGATCTGTCCAGAGGGGTGAAGGGAGCAGGAACACAAGGATCAAGAGAGCTTGCAAAGTAATTTGCTACAAGCAAAGGGCAAGCCACACCGGCAGACTTAAATAGCCACTGAGAACAGGTGTTACTTGTCATCGTTTCCTTAATCTAGCCAACACAGCTTCCCTCTGAGCTGTCCCTTTCAGCCTCCTCCATGATTGGAGGCTGAGGGGCACAGGTGACTGTAATTCCTCCAAATCACTGCTGGTTCCCTCTCCCTCTGGAGCTAGCTTGGGCAACTCTGCCTCTGCTTGTCTTTCAACTGATGGAGATATTTGCAAGTTGGTTTGGTCAATTACTGACTCTGTTCCTGGCACAATCAGTTGCTCCTCCACCTCAGAGCCATCATCTATCATAATTACCTGCCTGGATTTTCTGACCCTAGACTATGTGACCGTGTTGCCCACTGGACTCCTGAACCTTTGAATTGCTTTTGGATGACATTTCTTCCCATCATGAACAGGCAAGCTGTACTGATGGCTAGTGTCTCTGACTGTGAATGGCCTCCTGCTGACCCTGCACTCTGTTGCTTGGCATGGACAGCCAGTGTCTACAGCACCTTCCTTGCCTTGTCCAATGCCTTGGGCTATGAAACCCATTCTCTCCAGCCAACATTGGTTCTTGTCATGTCCCGCTTCCAGAGCATGGACTCTGACAGAGTCTGAAACAGAAGGCATGCCAGGGCCTGCTGTACAGAGAGAGGTTACAGTGCTGGAAACAGAACAGGGGCCAGTACCAGCTCCAACAGAGAGTTCTGCCTCTTCAGAGATAGAGGAATACTTACCTCAACTCAGGTTTGCAATGCACAGGCAGCAAAGAGAGACCCAGGGTCACTCTTTCAGGATTTATAACCATCAACAATCAATCAAATCTCAGCTGCACTAGACTTGGGACCTATGTAGCTGGCGTCCTTCCCCTTCAGGGGAGAGCTTATCTGACCTGCTACTTTGCTGGATGCCTTGACAAATGCTTGGATTGACCTTGGACACTTCCTTGTCATGAAACCCTGCTTGACTTTGTTTATGTTGGATGTTATTTATGACTCCTTGCTTACTGCCTGGAAGTAGGTAGCAAGCTGGGAGATATTCAGTTTGTTTTGTTTACCAGCTGTGCCAGGACTGAGATAAGACAGTTCTGCTAGTTAGGTGTGGTGAGATTTCTGGTTCAACACACCTGCAGGGCTACAGCTTGGGGAAGACAGTGTTAATGTGTTGGAATAGGTTCTGGGTGAGCAGGTCAATTTCTCACTGAGCCATGATGCTCACTGCATGTCACTCAGCACAGCTTATTCTGAGAAAAGAAAAGGATGTGTTTAAGAAGAGAAAACCATTTTGGCTGCCTTGAGAGCTCCTTAAAGGAAAGGTGGGATAGAAGGGTAAATGCATGTCCTACCTGTGAGTTGACAGCAGTGTGTTGCAAATTGGTTTTTATTAGAACTGGCAAGAAAAAAAATAATGGGGGAAGGGGGATATACAGGAAGATGCCTTATAAAGAATCAGTCCATGTAGACCAGAATTGTTAACCCTGACTGGCAGCAACTCTCTAAGGTCTCTTTCAAGCACCATCCTTTCCTAATCCTACATGAAAATGCCCTATATACCCAATGGTCTCCCATCCAAGTACTAATCTAGGTTGATACAGTTTGACAGCTACTCTATTCTGCTTTGGTTAGAACTCATCTGGAATACTGTGTCCAGTTCTGGGCATCTCAATTCAAGAAGGATATCAACAAGCTGGAACGTGTCCAGAGGAGGGCAACCAAAATAGTGAGGGGTCTGGAAGCCATGCTCTGTGAGGAGCAGCTTAGGGAGCTGGGTATGTTTAGTGTGCAGAAGGGAAGGTTAAGAGGGGACATGATAGCCATGTTTAAATATTTGAAGGGATATCACGTTGAGGAGGGAGCGGGCTTGTTTTCAAGCAATGGATTCAAGCTGCAGGAAAGGAGATTCCACCTGAACCTCAGGAAGAGGCAGTGGAATATGCTGCCTGGGAGTGTGGTTGGAGTCTCCTTCTTTGGAAGTTTTCAAGCAGAGGCTGGATGGCCATCTGTTGGGAGTGCTTTGATGTGTGTTCCTGCATAGCAGGGATTTGGACTGGATGGCCGCTGTGGTCTCTTCCAACTCTATGATTCTAACAGCTAAAATCAGATGAGACTGGATATGATCAGCGTGTTATGGTAATTTGTGACATAAACAAAAAACATTTTAAGTGGAAACCACACCTCATTTCAAGTTACTTTCAGCTCTATAGTTTTAACTTTCCAATTTAAAATACAGCCACTAAGATGGTTATATGCAGAGCTGTTTGGGATGGTGTTTATTTTGTCATATCAGGGATCAGTCTCCAGATAGTTTTGGGATTAGACCAGCTAAAGGATGAATGAAAGGAATTACAGTAATTGTAAAAAGTGACCAATCCAAAATGTTGATGTCACCTTGTTACACGCAACAGTTCTGCTTTTATCTTTTGGAGGGTGTGTGTGAAAGGATGCCAATGACAGAGAGCAGAGGAGGAAAACAGGAAAAATGGATGACTGCCAAACAGAGAAACATGTTGTCCATAACAGTTTATAAAGAACATCCTCTTGCTTTACATAATCTACCAGATGTTATTGAACTGAATTCTCCTTCATCTCCACCCCCCCCAACCCATTCATTAGTCATGGGATACAACCACAACTGAAGAGTGAACTATTGGCTCTGGTAATTAACTATTTAGTGGGTCACAGGATAACTGTTATTCAAATATTTCAAGAGGTGAAAAAGCAAAATGTAGAAGCAATTACAATTTTAAGCCCATGGTAGTAGTGGTAGTCACTGCATTTTATTTCTTATTTAAAATATTGTCCAACTTCAATTTTTTTTTAAAATACATGCAATGCTACAAGAAAAAAACAACAACAAAAGAGATGTACAAACAGACAAAAGACTCCTGGATCAGAAATCCCATTATAAAAAAGCAAAGGCAGCCAAGTTGGTGATAAGAAAAAATCCAGTTTCCGAATCAGAGGAGTATTTTTACTGAGCCAAAAAAAATATCATAGTTATTTTTGTGCAGCCTTCCATATTCTCCAGATCTCTTTACCAGGCTAAACAGTAAACAAACAAAAAAAGGGAGGAAGACAAAAAGGCTAGAGGCTGAAGCCATGGAATCTGCATTTAGTTATGGTCTTACAGTGGAGTATGGCAGGAGATAATTTGGCTCCATTTAACCTCACAAAGAGTTCCAAAGAACAGGACAAATTGTAGAACATTTTGTGACATTTTTGTTGTCCTAATAACAGGAGTTACCTGAACATTTTCATTATAGACTGGGGTGCGCCAGCATGGCAAATGTTCAAGGATGATGAGAGTTGTAGTCCAACAACATCATGAGGGCCAACAGTATAGTCTACTGTGGCAGTTCTTCCCCCAAAAGCCCGTCCATGAACCTCATGGGGTCCATAGTCAAGAACCCCTCATCTACTGCCAATGTTGTTCTGTAAAACTTAAGATTCAGAAGGAAAAAGAATAGAAAAAGAGAAAAGGAAGCACTGTTCTATCTAGAAGTATGAAACATGTTATTTTACTAGGCTAAGTGTTTGGTGCTGTGGGCTGGATTCACAGAAATTTAGTTACATTCTAGTTCTTTAAAATCAATGGTACATTAGTCATAATGACAACCTTTTCTCAGTGATCTCAGTGGGTTCAGCAGGGCTGGGTGAAATGGGGCCTGTAGGCCCCTCTCAATTCCTTTAGACACCTCCAAGCCCTTGGAGGTCTAACTTACATATTTGCCAATATTTTTTCAAGCAATTTTTCAGAATCACAAGCAAATTAAACCTAACTTCAATTTTAATGGGCTGACTTTCCTCTTCCCAACTTTGCAACCTGCCAAACTCTCAAAAAGAGCTGAAAATCTTCCCAAAGAAGAACTGGAAGTGACATGATGGCACTTCTGGGTCAACGGCAACATACTTGTGAGGCCCATCAGGGATGCGCAAGGGCAGAAGTTGAGTCACCATCTCAGGCATTCTTCATGCCTAGACTAAAGCATGACTAACTTCTTCTGGATCCAAGCCACCACATGATAACAAAAGAAAACCAAGTTTCTATGAATGGTCTTGCTTTTCTAAGCAAGGCAACAGGAAACCCAGTTTCCCTTGAAAAATGTGTCCTGATGCTATCAAATTTATCATGAGTAGCTCTTTATTATCCTGCTTTCTGGCGATACAGGGAAGCAGGCTGAAGTTTGTAAAAGTGTGTGTCAAAATAAATTTGTTAATTCTGCCAGTGCCACAAGATTCTGGTTTTGGCTGCAACAGATTAAGATGGTTACTCTACTGGAAATCAGCAGATAAGTAATCAAATCTTTGTGACCAACCAGGATTATCTGGCCAGCACTACAATCCAGTGTTACTGCCATGGCATTCAAAGTGTGGAACAAAGCTTAGGATCTTTACATGTTCATCCCAAAACAACTTCCAAAATATTCCAACTTTTATCAGATTCCTGCTCCATATAGAAACAGCTGCAGGTAATGACAGAATTTATTATACCGTATTTACTATATTGTATAACCACCCCACAACTTAAGTCCCCAGGTTACTTATGAAACAAATACAAAAAAAGCAAGGATTTTAAGCAAAAGGGTATGTGTGTAGGCTCAATGTTTTAACTGCTGGGAAGCTTTAAAAAAGAATTTAAAAATGTGTACTAGAACAATACCTTTACTAGGCCAACCCAGATATCACAAAATAATGTGTGAGCTTTAGAAATTTTCTTCAGGTAAGATTGGGGTGGGTGTTATGTGATTCACAGATTGCCTAAGGCCAGTCCAGCTTGTATTTTCAGTCCTTGCAGAATATGCCACTGCATTGTGGCAAGTGTGTGATGGTGGCAAAAGGGACCATAATTTGCCTTTAAAACACGATACACACCTGTGCCCCTTCTTTTAAAGCGAAGTACTGCTGATGCCATGCTGCTGATTTACAGTAGCATGATACTGATTGCAGGTGCACGATCAGTGGAGGGGGGAAGTCTAACCTCCCACCCATGAAAATTCTCCATTATCTGGCAAAACAAAGCTGGTAGGGGAAAGGGGGCTTGTACTGAAGCCATGGCATCTATCTCCTAAATCCTATTGTTAGTTGCAACTAGAGTAGACCCATTGAATCAATGGGATTTACCTTTGTACCATTGACTTACCATTCAACAATTGATTCAATGGATCTACTCTAGTTAGAATTCACCAATCAGATTCCAGCCCAAATGCTTAGTTACAGCCTTACAGTGGAATGAATGTGGTCCTAGGAGACATTCAAATTAATCTCTTCTAGGTACTGTGATCAGCTGGGTGTGCTGGAGTGTTTTCAGCATTGGACTACATCTCTGGAGACAAGAGTTCAAATCCCTGCTTGGCCATGGAAGCCCACTGTGTAGAAACCCACAGGATTACACTATTACTGTCCTTAACTGCCAGGTTAAACAAAGAAAGAAAAAAAGCCATCTATTTAAAAATGTTGGATGTATGTTTGTTAGTTTATTGTGGTCAATTCATTTGGAAACAAGGAAAAGTTTTGAAGAGCTGTCATGTTTCAAGTGCTGCTATTCTCCTCAATTCTCAAGTCTCAATTCTTATCTATGTCTACGGATCCTGTTTATAAAACGAGTTGCTGCTTAACATATACGTTGAGCTCATTAAGCTCCAATGCATCTAAAATGGGGAGAGTTCTTGAATCCAAAAAGAATAAACTATTTTGGAAGATACTTGTTTCCTTAAAAAATTGGTGGGAGCATTTAGAGTTATCAGTTCTTAGTTGCTGGAAATTATAGATATATGGACATTCTTTTTAAATGTAGCTCTAGGGCTAAGGACCTTTATAGCAGGCAAGGTTACGCAAAACAGGAAAATTAAGCTGCAGTCCTTGTTCTCTTGCCGTGGCACCTATTCTATTGATTTGCAGGGTAGCCAAATTGGGACATTTCTATGCAGCGCTATCTGCTGCTTAGATTTAGATGACCCTGTTCCTCTATAATTTGAAAGAATCCAGACAGAATGTAAGAAGATATGGTTCTCCACTGCCAGTTCATCTGTTGGGTCTGCTAGATGAGAATTTTCTTTTTTGAGAGGGAGGACAAGCTTTCTTCCCACCAAATAAAAATGTATATGTACATACACATTCAGTAGTGAGGACAACTAATTAAATAATCATAGTAAGTTTGTAAGTACTGTATGTAATTTTATTAATATGAAAACAATGTACAAGCCATAGCACTGGTACACAGGAAATGTTTAGATCAACCTACAGGAAATGTTTACAACGTATTCTCCCCAAAGGCCCTTGTTTATATTGTAAAGGTTTCTATGGGATGTGCAAATATATGCTGAAAAGTGTAGGGGGAGGATCATAAGCAATCTGTAATACAGCAAAGGCTTCTTACTGTTTATTAGTAAGGAAACTGCCACCTAACAACAATGGACCCCATGTTGTTCAGAACAAAGCTACTTGCATTAGATTTTTCATTATGTTTTCCCCACTGGCTTCCTTCAGGAAGTTATCGAGAGCAGTTTGTATATAGCACATAATGACCGTATTCAAATCAGGGCAACAGGTAAATAAGGAAAAATTATTTTGCAGATGGTGGCAAAGAAAACAGGAAGCTTCCCAAGTCAGCAATATTTAAAATGCTTTCCATTCTATTTATTTTTGCCATAAATCGTCTTCCATCTTTAGAACAAAATACTTTTTCCCCAGAACTTGAACTAAACATTTTCTGGAGTATCACTCTTAAGAATCTCCCAGCCAGCATGGCCACTGCTGTTACAGTCTAAATAACTCTTCTGGCTTCTGACTTTTCTCTATGCCTCCCTACATTTATATCTGTTGCTCCTGAAAAACAAAATTGGTAAGGGGGACCCCCCCCCAAGCTTAAGAAAGAAATACTATCCTAGCAAATTATTGTGTTTGATATGTTTCACTTACAGATATATGCATTCTTAGAAGACCTTTCATTTCAAATGTGTCAAATCTACAACTTTCTTGGTTAGAAGCCAAAACTACTATAGTTTTGTTCTAATTAAAATTGACTTTATTGTATACAGTTGAAAACTTCCATGCATGCATGACACAACTCATGTCAATGCATGACATCATCTCCCCTTGAAAGATTAAATTAAAAGTGGGCAAAGATTTGTTAAGATTCAGCAGTACAATACCAGGGTTCTCTATAATTCTGAATGGACAGATAACAGCAATTGGTCAGAAACACACCAGTGTACACATTCATCAGTTTCAGAACATTCAAAATCCATATACTGCCTCAAGCTACCCGGGGGATTCTACAAGTTGTGGCCCACAGGAAATTACTTTTCCAACCTTCATGGGGAAACATAATCATGTATGTTCAGAATGACAAATACTTTAAAAACATGTTAATTCAAAAGCAAGCCCTACCATAATTAATGGGATTTACCCCTGATTTAGTTGTGTTTAGAACTGTAACCCCAAAATGATGAACAACATATGGAGAAAGACCATTCATTATGAGTGGGAAATGAAGCAGAATCCTAAACATTTTAATGCCTAAATAGCTTCCAATGGTTTTTCAAGGAAACACTGCAACTCAAGGGTAGGCAATACAGGTGATTGTAATGCTCATTCCAGCTTCCACCACATGGGCAACAATAGTCCCGATGCTGTCTGATATCCTTCCTTTGTAACATGGGGGTTTCAACTATATCTCAGCAATAAAGTTTGTATGTCAGACAGGGAGAGGTACAACAATGGCCTCTGTCCACAGACATAATCCTGCCATTCAAATGTGGCTTTAAAATGAGTTACTGGAAGTAATCACTTGGATCTTTTTCTAAACTCTATGCCTCCTACCAGTTGTCTCCAAGGAGATGCTGGGGACATCAAATAGACTTCGCTGGAAGGCCATACAGTATCCACTCCAGATTTATTTACAGAGCTTGGAAACTGCCAGAACCTCCAAGCTAGCATGGCTCATGAAAATTGTGGAAATGTAGTCCAAAAAGTATCATATCCAAGTTTTTCAGTATTTCCATAGTTAAGGGCCTTGCTTTGAATCGCTGCCTCAGCTTTTGTATACCTTCCTCTCTCCCCTTCTCTCTAAAGGAGGGACTATGGCTCTCAATTTCCATTGTATTATAGACTTGTTTAATATTGTTAACATCTGATAAGTAATTATACAGAAGTCATAGCCTCAGACTATGAAGTGTGGCTCCCCAGAAAAACAGCAGAAAACGGACTGAAAAAAACCAGAAGTAGCTTAGAGTAGTGGTGAGAGGGTAGGACTAGGACTGGGGACACCTGGGTTCATATCACAGGTACCCATTCTCCAGAATGCTGGACCAGGAAGATCTGGGTTCAGTTCCTTGCTCAAATATGATGTTGATTAGTTGATCTGTATTGGTCAGCCAGCCCTGTTTCACAGGGTTATTGTGAGAGCAAATGGGACCACAAGGACCATTTACAATGAGCTCTTTGTTCCTCTAGCAGCATTAAGTTTTGTGCCAAGTGATGAGGGACTGAGGAATGTGGGAACCAGTGCATTCTTGAGAAAGTTGAAGTGTATTTTAACTATGCTACTTCAATCTGTTAATGGTCAGCCTCAAGGGTCCAGTTAGCAAGTGAGAAAAATCAAGCACTACTCAAGAGGCAGGTGGACAGCTTCCTTGGGTGAGGTCATAGCACAGATCCATTTTTCTTACTGGGAAATGCTTCTTCTGTGTTAGGGTTCTTGGTAGACAGATTGTACAATTAATTCATAAACAAATATTAGTAGATCAAAGGTGGCACCCAACTATGAAGGTCACTGGATGCTTTGGGACAGTCAATAACTCTCAGCCCAACCTACCTCACAGGGTTTTAGAGAAATGCTCAAATGAAGGCATGGGAATGGTATTTGAAACAGCTTGAGTGAACAAACGTCACTATCAGGATACATCAAGTCCTACAAAGATCCCATAAAGCCATGAATCTTTGGGAAAAGATTTTGATGTCAATCTTGTTGTATTCACTTTCAGTTCACAAAGATGCTTGTTATGTGAACTCATGAGATAAAGAAACAAGCTTCTGCTCACCTACCAACTCTTCATTTTTAACATAATTACTGTAAGAAAGATGAGGACTTCTCTGTCTTTCTCTTGCCCTGACAGTGTTACCCCTAGAATGCTCAAGGAGATGAGAGAGGCCACTAGAACAAAATCTGAGGAGTTCTTTCTTGGGAAGAGGATGCCACACTTATTAGTCCAGGCTGGATGAGATGGTTGTCAGTTGAGTTATTCTTCAGGAGATGCTTCAAGTGTACTGTCAAGTCTTCCAGTTCAAGCCAACAGCTTACCCTTTAGACTCTGTATTTGGCTTTGCCATGGTTATTGATAACACATATGTGCTGAAACAATATAAGTTTCATATCACCAGTTAAAAAAAGCAATTAATAGTATTTATGCAATGACATTATACACAACAATCACAAAAGTTGTGCTGACTTCTGTAATTCCCCCCTCCCAATACAACATGATCACTTTGAATTCTGAAAAAAATATGAAATATTAGAAATAGGACCTGTCCTGTAATGAGTCAGGTCACTGGTTTATAATAGCTCAGCGCTGCCTGTATTGATTGACTGAAGATGCCAGGGACAGAACATGAGACCTTTGATACACAAAGCATAAATTCATCTACTATGCTCAGGCCTTCTCCTCCCACTATGTCACCATCTTGACTCAGAAACACTACCTTCAAAACTGGTGGGTTGCAGTAACTCACGCACTTACACAAAAGAGACTTGGTTAGGCTGTAAGAGTTAAATGGAAAGCTTGGAAACATTTCTTTTTGGAATACAATTCCCACAATCTCCCATCCAGCATCGCCAGTGGCCCTGCTGACTGGGAGATTCTAGTAATTTAAAAAAGTAACTTTTCTAGATTCTGGGCATATCATAGAGCCTATGGGCAGTCTGTGTGTGTGTGTATGCATGCATGTGTTTAGGCAGCCATAGATATAAGAACACTACGCACAGCAAAAAAACTACAGAAATTATTATTGTTACAAACACAAAGTGAAAACAAAACAGAGACTAGCTCAGTTATCATGTCACATGATACTAAAACAAATTTCTTCAGCACCCAAAGAGTGGGAGACACTTACGTTAAGATCTCTGAAGTACTCATTGTAGTCTAGGGCATAGCCCACCACAAATAAATTTGGAATTTCAAAGCCATAATCTGGAAAAACAAAAACAAGGAAAGGATATATTGTTAAAAATACAAACAGTGGTAACTTTCTTTTTATATTAGTCCACTGACCTGGAAAAAGTATACAACAGCCAAATGGCACTGATTGCTAGTTTAGGGCTCTTAGATAGGAATATTTCATTATAGCTAAGGCAGAGTGCCTGATCTCTGAAACCAGAGCTGCCTAGATGTGTCCAATGAGGTGATATAATGGACCACAATTCTGCCCAAAGGGAATCTTGATGTTCTTTTGATATATTGAGGGGAACAAAATCTAGCCCTCACTAACTCTCCAACTTTTTTCCAACAGTTTTGAGCAACTGTCCTGGGAAGTACCAGATTGTATCACAGATTTTGCACTTGGCTGAAATGGACAATGTTCCTTTCTGACGCCAATGCAAAGCTGCAACATGGCTTAGTTCTCTTGAATTAAATGCTAACCGCATTTTGTAGCTGATGGCAAGGAGCACCTTTTAAAGTGCATCTGCCTTACAAATGTAAGCTGATTTGAAGCTGCTATAAACAGAGTTTAGACATACTACCTTTTTGGACTATCACTCCCAGAATCCCATAGAAAGCATCACCAACTTGTAGCGTTGTAGTCCAGACAACTAATTTTTTCAAACTGCAGATAGTTGTCACAGGTTAACCTCGAACAACCTTGGGACATGTAGATTGGTGAGGATTTCTTTGTTAGACAACCCTAGCATAATAAACAAGGGCTGGCATTCAGTTAGGGACACATGCCCATGTAAATCATGCTATATGTGCAGGGCCCAAAAAGTCACCATTGCACAATGGACATGTTTCTCCGTGACTTGTCTTTGCATGTTGCGAACGCGCACTGCAGTTGCACATTGTCTATTGTGCATTGCAGCTGTGCACTGTAAATTGTGAAATAGCACCTAGTCATTTACATGTGTGTGTAATGTTGCTATTCTCTATGGGAGTTGTGTAGAGCTCTCATAGCACATCTTTGCATGTGGATATTTACACTACAACAAGGGGATGTCAGACAGCAGCCACAGCTACAGTTTTCACATATGCTGCTATGAATGCAACAAAACAACTCTGACAATGAAATAACTTTCAAACTGGTTTAAATTTTTTTTAATTAGTCCCAGATATTTCCCTTAAACAGTGCTAATGAAATGAGGCACAAAGGAAGGGGTTCTTTATAAGTGTAGCATTCTTATCTAGGTGGCACATCATTGTTTGAATGCCATTCTTAACACCACTTTTGAACAACACCCTGGTAGTGAGACCTGTTGCATCTTTTCTGTTGACCGAAAGCAGGACAATGGAACATTTTAGTTACTTCCTAGTCAGTAAATGAAGAGAATCTGCACAAGAGCACTTACAGTCAGGTCTGTACCCATCAGGTTGAGATGTTCTTTTCAGCAGCAAACTATCATTAAATAAAGAACAAAGTGTTTTAATGATTTATTTAAATGACTTGTTCAAATAACTCATCTTCTTGGTTTCGTTAAATGTATATTTTTTTTCCTTCTCTCCTACTGCTTTCATCTAGGCCTGTATAACTTGAGATCTACAAGGCTGAAACCCAGAGTATGGAAAAGTTACTTGCATAGACTATATTGCCCAGAATCACTAAGCGAGCATAGCCAAGGGAATTTCTGGGAGTTGCAATCCAAAAAAGTAACCTTTTTCATCACTGCTGCCCAGCAGCAACTTATTGGGGCCTGCCAGGAACTTCAGAACAGAGAAAGGTGTCATTCGTCTAAGTCCAACGTTGTATACTCTGGCAGCAGGTATCTAAGATCTAAGGTAGAGAAAAGTCCCAACATCTACTAAGTCACTCATTTAACTGGAGAGCCTCAGATTCAGACCTAGAACTTTTGGCATGTCAAGTATGTGCTCTATACTTTGCAAAGTAGAGTGATGATCCTGGCTTGAGAAAAACCCTTTTCCCCAGAATTTTCTCATGAAGGCAGCATAAATAGAATGTTTGCTGAAGCTATAGCACAGGGATGGGGAACCTATGGCCTTCCAGAAGTTTTGGCTTCCAGTTCCCAGAAATTACAGCCAGCAGAGCCAAACGTAAAGGATTGTAGGAAACAAAAAAATCTGGAAGGCCAAAGTTTTCCACCTGTTTTAATGCATGAGCTGGAATTGTGCAACCCACCTCTTCCGTAATACCTGGAGCTCCACCTCCACTGGCCTCCTGTATTACCCTAATTATTTTTCCAGACAAAAATTGAGACTCACACCTCCAATGGCTTCCTGAGGATGCAACTCTCCAATTCAATACTATTCCATATACATGCATCCCACTTTAGGCTCCAAAACAATGTTTTTGTAAAAATGGGAAGGTGCTGCCCATAGGGAGAGAAATGGTGCAAGTCAGGCTTCTAGACCTTCTGTGGATGTCATGTCTGCTCAACTAAGGGATTATGGGAGCTGAAAACTGGAAGGGTCAGAGTTCTCCCATCTCTGCTCTTGTACATCACCATACATGACTGGTGAGTTCTGCTCAGTTGAGGCCAAGTCCCTTGCCTACTTTCTTCCACCCCTCCCTTTCAGTCAAAAGGGTCAATGGATCTATTGTTCTTCCATTTGCTATCTGAGAGGTCTAAAGGGTCACCAAGCTGGAGGGGGTGGTGGTAATGCAGAAGGATTTCCTTTCTTTTTTGCTTCTATTCTTAGCAGCTGAATCAGTTGCTTCTGCAGCCCTCCCATGCAGCAAGCAGAAGATGTTAATCATGTTGAACAGCAAACAGCAGTGTCTACAAGGAAACTGATGCCAGCTTTACATCCTATGCAGCTTCATTCGGAAGTCAGCCCACAAGGGTGTGACTTGCTTCTAAGCAAACATGCATGGGACTATACTGCACAACCACTTTCCCCACTCCAACCCAACCGTCAATTCTACTTTTTCTCTGTTGAAGAAAGCATAATTTTGGTTAGTTGAAATATTTTATTACTTGTTACATTCATATCATGCCTCTCCTGCAATTAGCTCAAATGGTACACATAGCTCTCATCATAAAAACCTCCCTGCCAAGATCCCATACACTTTCAATGTACTGTAAATATACACCATCACAGTTATGCTGGATTATCACTGTTGGGCAATTGATTACACAAGCACCCAGACCTACTGTGAAACCGTTGATAAGCTTCCCACCCACCAAGTCAAAGTAAGGGAGAGGGCCACTTGTGAATTTGCAAACAACTGGCTGCACAAAGGACCACACTTAGGCAACCTCTGTGAAATTGCTTGTGCAGTCATTTTTATATTAGCATAGTGATCCAACAGGATTCTGCTCAAGGTCACCCAGTGAGTTCCATGGCTCAGGGTGGACTAGAAGCTGACTTTAACCACTATACACCATTGGCTCACATGTCAGTGCCTTGTGTTGAGTCAGAGAACTAGTGAATTCAGTCCATCTGGATCTCTAAGATTTCTCACAGACAGCAATGTCTCCTGACTGAGCTTGGAAATAGTACTATTTTGGACTACAACTTCCAAAATCTATTAGTCAACTTGGTGATGGGAATTGTAGTACAAAAAGTAATTTATCTCAGTTCTGCTAATGAAATCCTTTTAATCGAAGAATCTAAGGACTGAAAGTGAATGCAAAGCATATTCTTTATCGCCTGTTTGTATTTCCTCAAACATTACACTTACCTTGCCACCTTAACCATTCTGGGCTTGCATTTTTCAATATTACTGAGGAGGGCTCTCATCGTCCTTCCAGTTCCAATGATATCCTTTGCAAAGCATGAGAAGAAACAAAGAAGAAGAAAAACTAGCAAAGCACTGGAAAACTTCAACAACAACAACAAAATTTATTTGTATCTCGCTCTCCACATGGATAGAGGCGGCGAACAGCATGAAATACAATATTCATTAAAAGACATTAAAAACATACCCAATCCTCCCCACCCACCAACCCAGCTAAAACCAATCCCCTAAAACACATAACAATTAACAATTAACTAACTATTAAAAGAACAGCAGGACAATTGGTGGGAGGCAGTGGAGGTACTAGTCTTGGAAGGCCTGTCGGAAGAGATCAGTCTTGACTGCTTTTTTAAAGCAAGTCAAGACTGGTAATATGTCGGAGTCTCCTCTGGCAGGCCATTCCATAGCTTGGGAGCGATAGAAGATACAACATTAGTATCATTCCATTATTCTAACTTCTAAGGAAAGCGGTTGCTTCCATTCCTTTTTCAATGTCAATTAAAAAAAATCAATAGTGTTATGCCTACCAGAGATCAGAAGAGATGTTTTATTCTTTGAAAAATAAACAGACAACACCTTCCCTCAGTTGAAATTAATTCAGGTCAAGCTTAAAGTCAAGGTCTGCTTGCCAAAGTTAATTAGCCTATAATTACAAGGTAACACAAGTCATAAGAACCTGTTCTTGGAACTAGAGATTCGAGAAGTCACTATCTAAGACTATGACTCTGTGGCCAGGTAACTCTTCCAAACTTTGAGACTATACAGTTGGCCCTCCACTTTCACAGGGGTTAGGGGTTCAGGATCCAGGAAAGCGGAAAAACTGTGAATGTCTCTAGACCTCCCCAAATATGCATGTTACAGATTCTGCTGCTGCAAAAATTTCTTTTAGTGCCATTGTCCTTCTCAATAAGAAGGAAGAAGATTTTTGCAGCAGCTGATGCAGGGCTGGGCTAGTGGTTGCAGGAGCTCGTCCTCATCCTCCCCTCCCTCTCCTTTCCCGACAACAGCCCTGGCCTATACTCCCCTTTCTCTCCTTGGGACCACAATATCCCTGCCTCACTTTAAGGCCACCACTGCTGGACCTCTACCATCTCCATGTCTTCCTTCCTACTTCCTCCTCAATGACACCAAAAGAGATTTTTGCAGCAGCCATAGCAGAGTTGGGCTGGTGTTGGTGCAGCTCATTCTCCTTGGCTTCCTCCTCACTGTCTTCTTTCCCACCAACAGTCCCCACCTCTTCTTCCCTTTCCCACCTTGGCACCATGACACCTCCACCTTGCTCCAAGGCCACTTCTGCTGGACCTCCGTTGCCTCCACTGGTCCCCAAGCAAGCCAAGCTTTCCCCTCTCCATCTCCTCTCTGCCACCCAGATGGCAGAACAGCGGGTGCAGCAATTGCTGTTACTGGAAACAACTCTTTCAGTGTCATCAAAGAGGAGGTGGAAGTGGGAAGGCTTGGAGGCTGGTGGATGTGATTGAGGTCCAGTGGATGTGGGCTCGGATTGCAAGGAGGAGGTGTCATGGTGTCAAGGTAGGAAAGGGAGTTCAGACTGAGGCTGTTGGTGGGAATGGGGATGGAGAGCAGAAGGAAGGCAAGGATGATGAGTTGCTGCTGCCGTTGGTTCTGCCAAAAAAAATCTTCTTCAGTTTCATCATCCTAGGAGGCAGAGGAAGAAAGCTTTGAGACCAGTGGAGGTAGCAGAGGTCTGGCAGAGTGGAGGAACACCACCAGCAGAAGGAGGAGGAGGGAGAAAGGCAAAACCAGCATCCCCTGGAAGCCGCTCCCCATTATTATAGTATAGTACTATCACCACGTACACAAGTTGCTAGTTAAAGAGCAGCTACAAACTCACGAATAATCAAACCTGAGGAGGTTAAACTTGTAAAAGTTGAGGGCTGACTGCATTTGCTAACAATAACAACAGTGTCGATGATAGGAACTTACCTCCACAATTAACACGTTCTTTAAAAAAAAAGAGGAGAGAAAGAAATTTAGTTAGACAGGACACAACAGATTTTTAGCAAAGATAAAAAGAGCAGACTATGAGCCCCTTAATTCTAAGTCTCCCCCAACTTCCCAGGGATTGGGAGGGAAAGAAAGCCCAGGTTTTTGGCATTTGCAGGTACCACTCAGCCTGGGAAAGAGTTGAGTCAAGAGAGACAAAAAGGGGGCTCTTTCCTTGTTCTTCCTTATCATCTGAAGCTCTTAACCAGACTTGTCTTCAATAGAATGGGATGAGATGTATTCATGTACAGGAGAGGACATGCTGAAGGTCCTAGTTTCACTCCTGGCGTTTCCATTTAAAAATACGTCAGACAGCAGGGATAGGAAAATCCTCAGCTCAATAGATCTGTTGCCTGACAAAAGAGATGGCACAGGGCTGGACAGACGTGTAGTCCAATTCAGTATAGGAAAATGTTACATATAGGGCCAGAGTGACAATGGCTTGACTGTTTTTATTTTACATTTGGAGCAGCTGTCAGAAAAGCAAGTGATGCCATTGTACCTCTTTCCTGGGGTTATGTTTTGTTGTAATGCACGGATTAGAAAAACAGACATGATGTTATGCTGGCTTCTGAAATGTTCTAGGCTCTGGACCTGGATCAGCAAAATAGGGCACACCCTGCATGCCTCCTTACCACCACTATTACTCCTTCACCAACTTAGCGCTCTCCAATTAGAGCCCAACAAAGCTGAACTTAGAAAAATTACTGTTTAGATGACAAATCCCAGAATTCCTCTACCAACTGGATTTGGAAGACTTTGGGTTTCACATACTACAGTTTGGCAGTATGGAAAAATTTGAATGGGGACTGTTAACACCTCAGATCTCTCCAAGAGGATTCTATGTGTTAGTGTCTGAAAAATACAGTATTTCAAACTTTGCAGCAAAGTTCCAGAACAGTTTGCTATCAAGAGGTGGCAGCCTATTTCATATTGTAAGTGAGTGGTTTCCCTTTCCCAATGTCGCATAAAGCAGCCAAATCTTTGATGCTGTGTTTGCCCTTTTGAAGTAATCAAAAATATTCAATGTGCCCCAAATATTGCTGAATCTTTCTTTTGAGGAGCATGCATTCTGTTTCTTATAATCTCAAAGCCTCCCCACTTACAATCTCTTTCTGGATTCCAGATCCCTCTATGTGCCAAGCTTCTCTTTATGGTAACTCCTGATTGACTTCAATCTTGGTTATAGGCCTTAACACAAAATGCGAGTGCATACGGTTGGACTCAACTCATGCAACTGAGTTGGCAAAATATGATCTTCTTGCTTCCCTTTCTTTCCACAGCAGCTCCTCCAGCCACTGAAAATGCTACACACAGGGTCCAGGGAAACTGCTGGATGGGGTGAGTCATGGTACGGAGGATCAGAAATGCCCCAAATCAAACTAAGGAACTTTGCAAGAGTAAGGTCCTTCCACTGGCAGAAGGCAGATCCTGGATCTTAAAATGATTGCAAACAAATCCATATTGTACAGACTGTTAGCACTGGGGAAGAGCTGGGTCACCCCACAAACTGGCTATCACTACAGTCATAGTGAGAACAGCTCCTCAACATGAGATTCCATATAAGCTGAACAAGAGCTGTATAAAGCAAAGAAATTCTCAATATATGTTTAATTGAAAAAGGTCCAACTTTTAAAGCCCTCATCAATTTTCCTTTCTCAACAGCAGCCAGGGAAGAAATCAGTTCTGAAACTGATATGCAAATTCACACAAGTTTGGAAACCTTAGTTTTTCAGACTATAGTTCCTAGAATCCCACAGCCACCATAATCAGTACTCTGTCTCTCTGTCCTCCTCTCTAACTCTCTCTCTCTCCTTTTTTTTTAATCTCTCCATCACCTTCCAAACAAGTATATGTGTTTTACACTGGATCAGACTATTCGGCTATCTAGATTAGCATTGCTCACACCCACAATATTTTCTAATGGGGAAATGTACAGAGTGGAACCTCACCTGTAAATAGCTGAGAATATTCAAGCCATAAGGTGATACCTTTGCAAATTATATTAGAAAATGGTAGATGATTATCTAATAAAACCTTTTAAGAGACACAACATGCTTTATGGGTGGCAACAACAATTTCCACAGAAATCCCTTCTGTGTACCCCCCTGGCCAATCAACAGTAACATACAGTTCAGCTTTCAACTAGGAAACAACTCAGCTAATGATAAGCTCATGTGGAATTGTTAGAGCTTTGGGGAAATTACTCTTTTTGAACTACAATTCCCATAATTCTGCTATTTTATTTTTCACATTATTGTCAGGTACTTCTAGAATTAACTAATATAAAAAAAAACCTTTTGTACTACTTGAATCTTAAACCATAGAAATGCTCTTTCGGAATTGTATATTCTTTGCATGATAATGACTATCTATTGTTGATAAACTGTACCGCTGCTACAATCAACTTCATAACCTCTGTGTTTTCCTACAAAAAATTAACATACTAGCAACTTGAGTAACAACTCTGAATTACACTTTTGAGTAATCTTAGAGCATTCTAACTCCCAACAATTAAAAAAACTTTATCTGATTTCCTTTTTTTCTTTCCTTCTTTTTTTAACCCCCCCCCCAGGAATAATCACTTCCTACCTGGGACCCACAAAAGAATAGCTTTGAAGTAGCTCCTTTTCCACAAAGAAGTTGTTAATCACTGCTATGACTTAATTCATTGGTTAAAAAATACTGAAATACTTTGGGAGCAGGTTAAGATACTTCCAAACAAATGGGCAGAACTGTAGCTGCACATTTTCCTACATATCTCGGTTTCTATAAGAGCTTGAGACTTAAAAAAAAAAGACAGTTGGGAGACTGGGAATTATAGCTCATTGGAGGAAGGCTGTTCTTTTACTCTTCTGCAAATGATTGTGGCTGTTGTGATAAGATGTGCAACTGATATGGTCAGCATATTACAAGCTATCCCTTTGCAGGTATAAAGCACAGGAGGAAAGCCTGGAAGCTATTGAAAGCAACCTGAGTACTATATAAGTCATGCCAAAACTAAGTTCTAATTTGTGCATATTTATATGCCAATGGATTTATATTACTGCTGCATTTTGGGTGCCCAACTCTTTAATATTTGCAGAAGAAGCATCATTAGCTTTTATTTAAGCAACCTGCTGGCCCAGGGAAACTTTCCTATAGATTATGGAGATAGGCTGAATCTGGTATCTGGACTGTACAAGATTCTGGCCTTTGCTCCCTTGAACCATGCCATGCTCTCTCAGTAAGGCATTTGAAAGTCTGGGCAAAGCCACTGAGAAGGCATTTTCTCAAGTCTCAGTTCCTGCCAAGTCTATGTCCCATATCTAAAGGACAGAGCAAAGGAACTCTCCAGAAAACCTCAACACTCTGCCAAGATTGAATGGGAGAAGATACTTCATCAGAGAGCCTTGATAACAGTGTATATAGGGATTTATAGGAAATACACATAACCATTATGAATTATGCTTGGAAGAAGACTGGGAGTCAGAATAGCAACTGTAACCTAGGGATGATGGCCTCACTCAATATCCTGGCTGCAGCATTCTGAACAGCCTTTACGGGCTGCTCGGAGTACATTTTACTGGAAAAGTCCAAACAAGATATACCTAAAGTATGCATTATCATGTACCTGCTCTGACACTTATAGGAACAGGCACAGTTGCCACACTGGACTTGCCTAAGCAAAAGCACTCCCAACCCACAACTCAAACATTGGCACTAATGTTTAATTAAAGGAATATCCTTAACATTATTTTTCAAGAGAAAAGGAAATCCGGACTAAACTAGGCATAATCGCAATTCCCTCATCTTTCTGCTGACCAGCAACACCTCTGTCTTGCCTGGAAGATGGTTCTTTGTTCACTCTTATTTAGATCATTACTAAACACAAAGTTTCTTCAACGATAGTGTCCACTGTGACAGATACCATAACACTGAACTCTAGAAAATCACCTGTTTATTTCATGTAGATTTTCATCTGTTGTACACGGAGAGGTAGAAACACACAGGCTGACAAAGCATAATTCATCACTGCATTTCAAGCAGGCCTTACTTTTCTTCCAGATCCTACTGTCTAATTTAACTAACTTGATAAAAATTAGTGAAAATTCCCCAGACAAAATAGAGAAGTCTCTTTTTCATCATGTTTATAACCTGGAAACTGATGAATTCTATCTGCTACAAAACTGTTAATGGAACAAGACTGGGATATACCTTGCCACTCAACCTATAAAATAAGGATGAGGAACATGTGAGCTGCCAGATGTTCCCATAATTCCTCACATCTGGCTTTGCTGACTAGCGCCAATGTGAAATACAGTCCAGAAATACCTGGAACAGAGCCCATAAAACTAAAACTATCTGGTCCATAACTTCCAGAATATTGATACATATACGAAAAAGGACTGTTTGAATATGGAATTTGGGATATAATATTGTTAGCGATATTAATTATGCACCAGAAGTGATCATTTAAATGTAATGAAGAATGGGAAATATGGAGCCTGCTGATTAACTATAAAACTAATTAATTCTTACTTAGAACAAATAAACCCATTTCCATCCACTTTATTTTATTTGTGATGTAATGTTGTAATTATAAATTAACTGCATAGTTTTTGCTTGCTTTTTATTTTTGCTGTTGTTGTTTACAACAAGCATTTAAAATTCCAGTATAATTCAAATAATTCAAGTACTTATTTTTAGAACAATTTGAAAATATGCATGTTGGAAAGATTTTCTTTTTAAATTATAGAATGACAATACCATGTGCAAGTCATGTCACCTTTCAATTCACAGCAGAGGTTCTACTAATGAGCTAAAATGAATCAGCAGATGAATCACCCCAGTGGGATGATACAACCAAACGTGGAAAAATCATGCTGGTTATATTTGGTTGTAGAAATCCAATGTTACTAGAAGACTGTTTTTCTGAAAATTTTAAATTAAGAAGATAGCTCAATAGTAAGAAAAACAACAAAGAGATCTGTGGCATTTCACAGACTACGAAATTGATGATAGCATAAACTTTTGCATTGTTATCCAGAACTTCGTATGTACAATAGACATGGTTAGGGATGGGACTGTAAATAGTGAGCTCATAGATAAAAGAAAGTCGTGAAGACAACTGGACTATGAACCCCAACAATTCACACAAAATCAAAGCTGATAAAATGAGCATCTTAGCACTCATATTAATTGGTTGACCAAAACTGCAGAGGATACAGGATGTTAGGGCAAGGAGCTTGTATTGGATTTGGCAATGATAGGAAAACAATGTAAGGGTTACAGAGGAATGTCTCAGAGTGAGCAGAAGGAGCCACAGAGATATGAAGAGGTCAAGGCAAGGCAACCAGATTGGAAATGGTTGCTGTAGACAAAATAAGATATGATTGGATTACAGAGCAAGCTTTATTTCCACTAGGACAGAAAGGAGGAGCAATTTATAAAGGGAGAAGTAACACAACATGGGTAGTGACCAAATATGGAGAAATGAATAAGAAAGAAGAGTCAAAGATAAAGTCAAAGCAATATTCCTGTTCAACAGGGTGGACAATAGCATTGCCAAAGGAGAAAGAAAGCATCGGGAGAAGAGGGCTTGGGAGGAAAGATGAGAATCTTGGTTTGCATATGTCTGAGATGACAACAAAGATCCAAGCAGCAAATATTCAACTGGGAAGTTCAGGGGTACAGAAACAGAGCTATATATCATCTACATACAGTAGGTCCTGAAGGCAATAGGATTTTCATGAGATCACTTGGCATAGTACGTAGATACAAAACAGCAGTGTGCACCATTAACAGATTTCCAACGAGTCTCTCCACAGAGGAAAATCAGAGGAAGAGCTTCGGTTGTTGGAAATAACTGAACACTTAGACAAGAAAGAAAAGGGGCAACCAGATGCAAGGTGTAAAAGGAATCAGCAAAACAGAGTTATCAGCTTCAAAGGTGAGATGACTGAATAGAGGCCTTTAGATTTTGCAGTGAAAAGTCTTCTGTGTCATCTTAAAATGTACAATTATAAACATATTCATAATGCTTTCTTTTATCATTGTATACATTGTCAAGGCTTTACAATAAATTAATATATTATTAATGTTCTCTTTACATTGGGTAGCCATCCATATTTTAGTTATGGAATATGTAGTAGGAGTTAAGTAGCAGCTTGCTTGTAACAAGGTATGAGAACCAGAGACCGTTAGGTAAACAAAGCTAGGAATGTAGTGATAAGCACAGCCAGGCTACACCAGAACTTCAAGGTCTCTTGCAGGAGGGATGATGTACTCTTTGCTTTTTGTGTTTTGAATCTTGCTAATTGCCTCCAGTTCACTCACTGAAGTCCTGTACGATGTATCACACTCCTAATACATAGTGTTTATACACTGTTATATTTGTGTGTGTGAATTCAGTTCGTGACACTTTAAGTAAGCCTGTTGTTGTTCCAAGAAATCATCGACAGAATTAAGTCTCTGCCTTTTTGAATCCAACCAACACAATTACTTAGTTTAGCTGTAATGAACGTTCCATCAATATTTAATATTCCTATTTTTCTTTTTATGCATACTGTATTTTCAGAAGAACTTGGAACCTGGCTTGAAGAAAGAACAACAAACACATTTGCTAGTAAAATCTTAATTTCCAGCCAGCAAAATGGAGATTAAATTGCTTATAAGTAGGGAATATGTTGCCTTCTTTGGTTGTATCAGGAATACTTTGATTTGAGCTAAAAACTGAAAATCACAGATGCAGAATACTGATATCTAATTATACAATGTTAATTTCCATGAGTGTTCAGACCAGAGCTTTTTGATGCACACTGCCTTGGAAATTTGGGGAGTTGTGGCCAAAAAAAGTAACTTTCTTAAAGTCTGGTTCTGATCAGTAACCATGAAATTGCTATTAAATCAGTAAAAACTTGACCTTTTCTTTATCGCTGTAGGAGAGAAATAAAATACATTTGGATTACACTTACAGATGCTATGAAGGAAGACTGAAAAACCTCCACCGAAGATATATTTCAGAATGATTTTTCTTGCCAAATGTTTCTTGAATGGCTTGTGTGTGTTTTAGTCTTGTTCTCTGTGTTGAAATTTCCCACATACAAATACCTTCAGTGGAAGCTCATTTACACTAACAGTTCGTATTATCTTGGCAAGTATTTATTATAGGGTATTCAAAATGAGTATATGTTAGATGCATACTCAGCATGTAGAGGACTGTCTTGTAACTGCATACCACTTAGCCGTTAAAGATTAGGAGCATCTCAGGAAAAAGGAAGTGACCACCTTAATTTAGCACTCAGAAATTAAAGCCAGACTTTTAAGAACTAAGCACAAAGTTCTAGGCTTGGGAGAACAAATCTGTGTGTTTCAGTTTTTCCATCTTTTAATTTTTAAAGTCTCAAATTCTTTCTATTCTGAATGTGGACAATATTTACAAATTTTAGTAAACTCTTTTCAAAAATAAACTGAAACAAAATTTTCACCATCCCTGACTGTGAGGCTCCAAATTTATATATGCACTCTGGAGAGCTGAAGACAATTACATAATTGATTCTGAGAAAACCTGTACAGGGTTACTCGTCATACATCCATTGCAGAACTGTTAACAGGATTTGCTCAAACTATGGGAGTTGCTATGGCCTGAGACAGCAGAATAGAGTAAATACCAGATCCTGTGTTGTTTTCAAAGGAATATTTGTAATTATGCATTCCCAAATGGAAAAACAGGCTGACTGTCCACAAACTCAGGAAGAATAACAGACCAGCAAGAATTTTGCACATTTTTTTCTTAGTAGTTGAATGCTCTGAAGCACTGTGAAAAATTATTTTGCAGAGAAAAATACAAGTTTTTTGTGCAACCTCCCCTGCTTTCTGTACAGGAAATGGGCTTCCTGAAAGGACCACACAGCCTAGGATTAACATCTTTATTTTCCACCATTATGTTACTCTCTTAGGTGTAGCAAAGTTCAATTCACACGTGAAAAAATGCTAGGGCTATTTTTGAATTCAAAAGCATATGTCTATGCAGCCTGGATTTTTATGAATTTACTTTAAAAATCAACCAATCATTGGAATCAGAACACTTGCTCCATTGTGACAGTTCTAGTGAGATTGGTAACCCTCACACAGCTAATAACGAATAAAAAACCACTCTTCCATTGGCTATACTCAAACCTAGCCATCCCCAACACAGGACCCTCTGGATGTTTTGGACTACAACCTACATCATCACAAAAAGCTCAAGACACTGGCTAGGAGGTTCTGTGGGTCTTAATCTGAAAAAAAAAAAAGACCCCTTTTCAAAACTTTAATCTTGCAGTCAGTTCGTAGGGGAGTCTGGGAGTCTAATTAATATGGAAGCCCCCTGGTTGATCTTCAAATAGATCCTCCAATTCTTAAAAGCATCTTTTCACATTTGTGCCAGAAAGAATTGAATAATCTTTGCATCTGCGGCAGAAAATGTACCCATGCTAATTATATCTGCTGTGGGTAGGCAGGTAAACTGTCAGCTGCAACCCAGCTAAGCAAGAAGAGTTCAATGTGGAACAAAGAATTTCAACAGGAAATTTCTTCAACCACGGGAACAGCAAGCTGAAGCTGCCAAAAATCCTCTTTCATGGGCAACCGTACAAAGAAGCAGTAGAGTTTGGGTTCTTCCCAAAAGTCTTGACAAGGCTCTTTGTTAAGGTTTAAGACTGGATATTCTCTCCCCAAGTAAGATGCACTTTTGCACTGCCTTCTGAATGGGGCCATGTGTTTTTACTGTAATTTTCAGGTTCAGATATTTAGGGTTGTTAAGAGTCAGCAACCTTGGCATGCCTATATTCAGTAACTGATACTTCTGTTGATCTCCTGTTCTTCCATCCCTGCCCCTTTCCTGCAACACTAATCTGCAGCCATTTTTCTCTTCTCTTTCTCTCTCTCCACCATGAGACAGTGTGTCTGATTATGCACAAGTAATTTATAAGCAACACTATTTTTATACGATTTACAAAGAAGACTAGGCTAGTTCCTTTTTTCTACTTACCCTCTGTGAAGATCAAGGTAGGTGGGGGTGACCTGTTGTTAAACTTCTGCCCTGTCAGTTTGATTACTCTGCTTCAGAGATCCAGTGCTAACTCTCACATTTCCAACAACAGTTACAATCTCTAGGGATGTATCAGAACCTAAATGCCTGGGTTCAAATCTTTTCTGAGTTTAATTGTGGAGAAATTAACAACTGGCTATCCGATAAGTAATTACAGTAATTCCTCCACATTCACTAGGGTTAGTGGTACAGGACCTCCATGAAAGTGCAAAAATCATGAATAACTCTAGGTCCTCCCAAACCATATTTAACACACAAAAAAAGTATGATCACCATATTCAACCCACCATGAATTCCTCTGAGGCATCAGGGTTCTTTCACTAGGCAAAAGTGGGTGGCTGGTGGGGCTTATTGCCACCTCCCCTGCTGCCCCACACAATTTTTAATAGGGACTTACAAGCCTCATTCACAGTTTCTTAGTCTCACAAGCCTTGCAGTCCCTATTAAAAATGGCTTAGAGAGGCAGCAGAAGTGACAGCAAATAATCTGTGAATAATCAAATCTGCAAAAGTAAACCTGCAAATGTGGATGGCTAACTGTACACCGGAAACTAAAATCAGGGAACAGCCTGAGCTATAAGCTGAACCCTGGAGAGAACATTACATACAAAGGATGGTTGTAGATCTGGCAAAGGAGGAAAGGGGGTGTCTGTCCAGTCGAAGGCCCTGCTGGATGAAGGTCTACAACAGGGGGTCAACTTTTGGTCCTGCGGATATTGATGAGCTACAACGACACTGACCTTCACCATCAGCCATCCCGTTTAAAGTAGATGAGAGTTGCAGTCCAACAATATCAAGAGGGCGACCGATGGCCCATCTTTCCTATTTTTTTTAATAATTTTATTCAAATTTCTACAAATAAAACAAACAATTATCTCTGAAACGTTTACATGCAATGTTTTCCCTTCTTCCTTTCCTTTCTGGATTACAATTATTAATATTCCCTCTATTTATTATATCACGTATCGCAATAAGATGTTAATAATCTATAATTTGTTAGTTCCTGCTATATATCTCTACTTTACTTGTTACATGATATTTCATTGACTATTAACTGTGTAACAATTGTTATCATGAGAAACATATTACCCTCTGTCTACCCCCAACCCAAATCTGTAACAATCTTCCACTCTTTATTAATGTCTTCATCTGATTTCCCTTTTAGTCTTTGTGTAAGTATATCCGCATTTCTATTTTCCATGAAAGTTGTCCACCACTGTTCAGTTGTGGGTGTAGTTTCATTTTCCAAAGTCGTGCATATTCAATACGGGCCGTTATCACCACGTACAATATTATTATCCACTATCTCTTAACTGACGTTCTATCTAATATATGTGTCATGTTTAACAAGTAGAATTCAGGTGTCATCCCAAATTGAATCTTCAAAATTGAACTTATTTTCTTATGTATTTCTTTCCAATATTTTTGTGCTCTGGGACATAATCACCACATATGAAATAGTGTACCAGAGTTCTCTTGACATTTCCAACACTGACCAGTACCTGTCTTGTAAATTGTCTTTAATTTTTCTGGTGTCATGTACCATCTATGAAATAGTTTATAGTAGTTTTCTTTTAAGTTTTGGGCAGCAGTAAATTTCTGTGTACGTTGCCAACTCTGTTCCCACCATTCTAACTGTATTGAGTGTCCAACATTTTGTGCCCATTGTATCATTACTGCTTTTAACTGTCTCCTCCTCACATTCTTGGTGTAAAATTTCTTTATACAAATGTGCTAATAGATGTGGTGGATTTTCTCTTAACATTCGCAGTAAGTGAATTTGTTCCTTTTGTTGTATTCCATACTTTTGTACATTCATCTGGAATCTTTCCTTTAGCTGTCTATAGGGAAACCAGCTTAATTTTATTCCTTCATTTTCCAATTTCTCTCCTGATTTCATCTTCACACCGGAGTCTTCTGTTATCTCTAATAAGTCTTCATATCGTAGCCATTTATCTGTATCTTTCCATCTCCCAAAAAAAGCTTCTTGCGGGGAGACTAAGTTAGGTAACTGCCTTATATTCTTCTTCTTGTAATCTGTCCATATTTTAAGTAGCGATTTCCTTATAAAGTGATGCATAAAATCTTTGTCTACTGCTGCTTTTCCATAAAACATATAGGCATGCCATCCCATTCTTAAGTCGGCTCCCTCTAGCGCCAGCATTCCCAAGTTTTGAAGATTTATCCAGTATTTTATCCATGTGAATGCCACTGCCTTCTGATATGTTTGTAGGTCCAGCAAGCCTAAACCACCTTATTGTTGTGTCCTTTCCTCTTTCCTATTGAAGTCCATTAGCCCATGAAAAAGTCAGTCAGGGTTTGCAGCCAATAGTGAGTAGAATCAGAGGTTATAGTGTTTGGAACCAGAATCCCAAATTGGCAGAACATGTAGCATTGTGAAACTATATAACACTCTCTCCCTGTTGTGTATTCGTATCTTTTTCTTTCTCTCTGAACTACATCACTTCTTCTTCTCTCTTTGTCAAACCATCATTGTGGGCCATATGAAATCAACATGCCATAAAATTAGGCCAAAAACACACAGTTCAGTATTCAGTTTCTTATCAAAGGTCTGAGGGAACATTGGAAACTACTTTCTTTCCTGTTAAGCAAACTAGGCAGAAGTGGGTTAATAACCCTTATCATTAATAATAACAACACCTGAAAACACTTAGGGTCAAACTGAAGAATTAGTGGCATATTTCACTTACTGTGTCTAGCACAGATTGTGTTCTTGCTCCACCAAAAGAGACCATAAGAACCAATTTAATTCGAAGTTGGTCAAACTGCCCTTCCCCAGGCACTGTGGTCCCAATCCAGATTGTATCTCCCACCACTGTGATTGCTTTTGCTGAAGGAAGACCATGATCTGTGTTAAGCAAGGTAATGAAAACTTGCTATTATCAAAAACACATAGTATGACTTTGATTCAGGAAGAGGCAAACTGACGGTTCTTCTTCACTTCCCCCAAATCTTCAGCTTTTTCTTTGTATTCAGTTGGCTGGTACACTGGAAATACACCAAGCATTACTTTGTATACATTGTTGGACTCCAACTTCCATCAGCCCCAGGCAGCAGGGGCAATGGGAAGGAATGATGGGAGTGGTTATTAAGGAATATCTGGAAGGCTTCCTATAGGTTTCCTATCCCTACAGATTAAAAGCCTTGTTAATGTAGCAGTAGATAGATTTACTAACTGTTGACAACATGGTAAGCCAACAAAAGCTTGGGTTTTCATTCCTTTTCCAAAAGAGGTCAGTTTTTCAGGATGATTTTTTTTTTGCAAAGCACTCCAAAATTAGCCTTTCAAGTAAAAAAAAAAAGGTGATATGGGCAGTTAATACACAGATTCACACAGCTTTCTGTTTCCTAATATATCTCAAAAGGTGGCTTTAAGCCTCTTTTGGAAAACAAAAATAAAAAGGATTTTTCTGAAAAATATCAAGCTTTATCTAATCCTGTCAGTTGGGATTAAATCATTGGTAAGCAGGGATGAAAATAAACATGCACTGTTTACGAACGCTATTCTGTTGGTGACAGATTTCTTAAAGGTTGCTCTGTGTTTAACACTGAGGATATTTATAATAAAATGGGTACATTTACATAACCTTTGTGAGGACACCCATGATGTCACTAGTTAGAAAAGGAGGCAGATCTAATAGGACACTGGCAAGAAACTGCTAATTCATCCTTGCAAAGAAATTGGCATGGCAGGCGATAGGAACAGGCAGATCAGTCTATTTCTAGTCTGTGCGATTTTTTGCCTGTGTTCTTTCTTAAGACTATTCTGTGCCATTCCTGTTACTGTTTGCAGATTCTAATTTAAAGTAATCTATACTGAAATTTTTACTTAGAGTACAGTCTTAGAACTTTGCTTTCTTTCTTTCTAAAAAGGTGACAGTCACTTCAAGCATTCAGAAAGGCTGACTGCCATTGAGATCACCACTCCCTTATTCAAAACGGTGGTCATGAGGGCATCATTTCTCTGCTCTTTGCTCCCTCTAGATACAATATCCTCTGATGGGACTGCACATTATTATATCTCATTACTCACTGGGAAGTTGGAACCATTCTGAACATTCACTTGGAGGCTATTATCTGTATTTCAGGACATTATTATCTGCAAACAAAAACCAAAATAAGATCTAAAAATATTTAAGGAGTGCCTCAGATCACCTTGTAACACTGTAAGAATTCCGGGACATTGTTCAGAGTGGAGAATTCCCCAGCCAGCATGGTCCTGGGGAACTGTAGTCCAAAAAGGTAACCTTTCCCAGCTGTGATTCAGGGATGCACAAAAGTTTAAAGCAATATAAATCTAGAGTATAACTACATTCTGATTTGCATGTTAAGTCAAGGAGGTTCAGATCAAATTTGTTTGCTTCAAAATAAGGACCAAGTAAACTCTTTGAATATCCCTACCTGGCCAACCAATATCTATCAGAGTTGCATGTACAGTCAATTAACATAAAAGGCAGTTTTTGATGAGTCAGATTATTGATTCCCAGAACTCAGTCTTGTTAATTTTAATAAGTAGTGGCTTTCCTGGTCTTAGGTAGATGCTCTCCAGTCTCCTCTAGTTAGTGTTTCCAAAGAATGATTTTGTGATCTAATGCTCACAGAATATGTGCTCTTCTATATAGCTACAAAAGTTTTTAAGAATGCAAGTTTTCACAATTTATGTATGTGTTTAAAATGTAGGCATATGTATTCAGCCATTTGTGACAATCTCTCTATCTGTATTCATTCTTGATTTATACTTAGCTAGATGAATCTTCTTAAATCTACAGTTAAGAACAGTTATACTTAGGTAGAATGAACACAAGCACGTTTGTATGAATTGACAAACACATGATTACGGAAGTGGAACCTTCTACCCGTGGTATGAGCAGAACTCTTTCTATTTCTAAAAAAGTGCCAAAGGAAATACTGAAGAGGATATTTTATATGTGTGTGAGAGAGGCAGTTCTAAGAGAGAATGAAAGATTTGAGAGAGAAGAGCTACTGAGGAGTGTAAGGAGTAGAAGTATGAATAAAAAACACCAATTAGAGAAGCCAAGGAAGGACAGAAGAACACCTCACACTCTTAACCCAGCCTTGATATAGCAGCAATGCTGAGGCTACAGAGTGGCAGGATGAAGCCTAGACCTACATTCTAACCCAGGGCCATGTAGAAGGACATAAACCTGACATTCAACAAATAGACATCTATTTTATTGGATTTTACCATCTTTTTTTTTAAATGTACATTTCTTAATATTATCGCTTCTCTTCCACTTCCTGCTAATAAAATAAATTTTTGTTGGCATTTATTTTGTACAGTCCTCTCTCCACATTAGCTAGGGTTAGGGGAACAGGACCCCTGTGAAAGTGAAAACAACATGAGTAACTCTAGGCCCTCCCAAACCATATTTAACACACAAAAAAAGTATGAGCACCATATTCAACCCACAATGGCTTCCTTTGAGGCATCAGGGTTCCCTCACAAGGCAGAAGTGGTTGGTTGGTGGGGCTTGCTGCCACCTCCACTGCTGCCCCATGCCATTTTAAATAGGGACTTACAGCCTTGTCCACAGTTTCTCAGTCTCACAAGGCTTGCAGTCCCTAATAAAAATGGCATAGGCAGGCAGCAGAGATGACAGCAAATAATCTGTGAAAAATCAAACTCGCAAAAGTGAAACCTGCAAATGTGGAGGGCTGACTGTATTTTCATTCGTATTTTTATTCCATTTCAAAATCTCAAAATTTTTTTTATGAATAAAACAAATAAAAAACACCATATATAAACAAACTACTTTTAAAAATAATAATAAGTAAGAACTAAGGACTTTTCCAGAGAGCAATCTAATGCAAGCCCCAACAGAAACACTAGGGCACGCAGGGATGTAGCTACTGGTTGGGGGGAAAAGAGAACATTGCCCCCAAATAAAATTCTGCTCCCAATTAAATCTTCCTCAAGTCACCAAATTTCTATCATTACAGTAACTTAAAACTTCAGAAATACAGTTTAGGCATCCAAAGAAAAGGGTCAGGCAAAGTTACCAAGGAAATTAAAGATAGGAAATATTAAGAATTCAAGGTATGAATGATTTTTCAATGTTTTACCCTCTCAAATGCTAGAAATTTGGGAACTGCAGGAATATTTCATATGGGGGGACAGATTTCTTAGTAGGAAACAAGGAAATTTATTAAAATTTAATAACTGGTTAAAGGGCAGATGATTAATTAAAAATCTTTAATCATTTAACATTCCTAGGAATAATATAAGGTAATTGCACTTGTAGGGGAAATTAATTTTAACATCATCTTGCTCAAATTGTTCCTGAGGCTTGTTATTAAAAGATTTTTTTCCCACACAGACCATCTGCCTAATGAAATAAGTTCTTCTTCTTCAAGCAATGCTTTATATCACTTGGTCTGGATTAAAGAAAGAATTTTATCTCTGAACAAAATCTCCATTTGATGCAAAATGAGTAAGTTCAAGCAAAGTATGTGTCTGTGAGGAACCTCACATGCTTTCCAGGCTTCCAAGTGCTTGGAATAAAATATTAATTATGACAACATGAAAACAGTGACAAGTCCTATGATTCATCTTTGCCAAGATCAATGTAATAATTTTTTTACAGCCAAAAAGGACAATGACTGCATTCAGATGCCATAATAAACCACAGTTTATCGTAATGGGAGCAAATAGGGGCACGCCTGAGCTCACAGACTCCTCAATCCTCCTCCAGCACAGCTGTGAGGAAGAGTTTGGAAGTCTTTGCTTCCATTTTTTATAAAATGTGGCTTGTCTTGTTTAGTCGCATAGGGACATGGGGGCAGAGGGGGAGATTTGCCCCAGGAGGCAATGTTTCTGGGGTGTCCCAGCTCGTAGCCCCACCCCTGCACACCCTCACAACAGCCACATCCCTGCACACAGTGACCACGCCCTGCGCACAGTGGCCCCGCTCCTTGTACCATAGACCCTCCCCAGACACTCTAAGCTCCTCCACTGGTCTTGTTTGATTGTCTGAACGAATTGTGGTTATTCTTAACTATGATTTGTTTGAAATCATGAAGAGTTTCAGGACAATATATCTTTAGTACTAGGTTGGGGAAGGATGGTTTAGATGCTTGTAAACTTCTTTGAGTGGCCTAAACACCCTAAAGGCACCAGATCCTGTCTGATCTAGGAAGCTAAGCAGCATCAGCCCTGGTTAGTACTTGGGTGGGAGACCACCAAAGAATATCAGGTTCTGTAGGCTATATTTCTGAGGAAAGAGGTAGCAAACTACCTTTGCGTACTCCTTGCCTAAGAAAACCATATGAAACTCACGGGGTTGCCATAAGTAAACAGGTAACCTGAAGGCCCATGCACGCACACAAGCTTCTTTCAATCACTGCTAATTTCTTGAGTTTCAAAAAAGGTGCTTTTGGTCATTACAACTCCACAGTGGCCATAATGGCTGGAGGATTCAGTGAACTATAGTCCAAAAAAGTAACATTTCCAAGTTCTGCTTATTCTTGATTTACTAATAATTCTTTAAATCTCTCTGATATAAAATGACTGTTTCTTTATCTGATGAACATTTTTTAAAAAAAATCTGTTTCTGGAACCATGGAAATCTTAACTAATGGAATCTTGGGTTCCTAAAGTGACACTGATTTCATTTTATTTAAAAATTTACAAACCTTTCCAGCCAGCTTTGAAAAGTCATCTCCCCCTATGATCTGTGTATCTTGCATGGATTGATCATTCTGGAAAACAGAAATATGTAATATTTTATTTGCATTTTCATTACAGGAAAGAGAAAAAAATGTGTCAGTATTTAGCAGGAGTATATCTTATGAGTTCTCATTTGGGTTTGGCAACTTTACTTTTCCCTTAAAAAAAGAAAAAGAAATTTATAACTCTGAAAAATTTGTATTACTGATTTAATTATATCTAGATTTCAGCTAATTTAACAATCATTCTAATCCCTAATGAGTTAGCCATGATCTAAAACCAACAATAAGGCTTCCAGAGATTAACCTGAGTGGAACATAATAACAAGGAATGTGTTTAAACTGTGCTACAATCAGTCTAAGTTCCACTTTCTTTTGGGCTTCATTGCATGCAAATATAGACCGGATCGTTAAACACCAAACATGTTTTAATGAGAGAATTAAGCATGTTATTTCTCTTCTTTGTAATATACAGGACTTCCAAATATTTATCTTTGGTGGATAGTGACTATGATATTATGCCGCACTTTAAAGTTTATGAAGATCACTGATAATTAAAATTCCAAGACAAGGTCCACAACTTGTAGATCACAGGGTACCACTCAGAATCACTTAGGCATCACTTGAAATTCCTTAAGAGACACCCTTAATGGTCTACTACTGCAAAAGTGGTTATAAGTCAGAGGCGTATCTAGGGTGGGGTAAGTAGGACATGTGCCCTGGGGCGCCAATGCCAGGAGGCGCAAAAAAGCTGTACATATGAGGTGGGGGTGGGGTAGGGGTAAGAAGGTGGGGCACAACTTCCATGCTTGCTTTAGGTGCTATTTACACTAGATATGCCACTGTTATGAGCAGCTTTCCCCAGAGGATATGGATATGACCTCCAACCAGCCCAGCCAATTGGCCACACTGGCTAGGGATGATGGGGTATGTAGTCTGACAAATCTAGGGGCACCAGCTTGGTGATGTCTGCTTCATAGAAAGCAGAAGAAGTTATTAAATGATATTTAGTAAGTTTATCGTGCAATGTTTTTCCCAGTGAGGCACCTGTGTGGGTGAATATCACCATGTCATAGAAAACACCAATTCTCTGCCATGATAACTACTCCCTTTGAACACTCTGGCATTGTTAGCATTTTCTCTCACATAGTAGCATCTACGTACAAAAGAAGTGCTGCACTCTTTTCTGTGAAAACTTCACATAACTTGGAAAAGTTACTCTTTTGGATTACAGCTCAGAATCCCACAGTTGGGATAACCTCTGGTCATATTGTACTCAGAAAAGGTAACATTTCCAAGTTAACATCAAACAGTAGTAAGTAAACAAGTTTCTGGAATAGATATGACAAAGAAAAACAGCCTGGAATTCTCTTGGTTGTTCTCTACTACAGCAGACCCACTGAACCAATTCTTGAATGGTGAATCAACAGATAAGTAAATCCAAATCATTCAGTGGTTCTCTTCTAGTTGGGACTAACAATAGGATTTAGGCCAAAAAAATAACTTCCTTGAAGATGAGGAAACCAGAACATCTGCTAGAACCCACTGCCTCAGAAAAAAACGTATCTGAAATTCTCTTAGGTTTCCAAAATGGAAAAAGTGAAATGTTTTGGAAAAAACAAAAACAAAACACAAATGTAAGTAAGAGAGACAAGAGTCTTCCTTATCTACAGGGTTTAAGAAAAAAAGAATCCTCAACATGGGCAGATTTGTGAAAAGGGCTTTGTTTATCTTTAAAAAATAAATGAACAAACCTATTCAATGACTTTAAAGTATATTTCCTTTGCGTTTTAACTCTGTTGGCTGCAGCAGCAAATCTGCTGCTGGCAAAAAACTGACAAAGTGAATCCAAGAGTCTTTCAAAGCACACAGTTATACTAGCCAATAAGAGAAGTTAAGGATTGTATAGCTGTGAATTGGCTGCTACTGGGGAAACTGCTATTAAGTCTTTTTATAGATATTTGCAATTTGCAGCTGAAACAGAAGGAATACTTGCCTGCAATGTAATGAGAAGATATGCAAATAAAATTACAGCATGTTGTTACATATTGCTCTAACTGCATTTCACACAAAGCAAAGGCCTTGATAGAGATACCTTTCATGTACTGACATTTACCATCCTTGAGTTCTTCAGTCTTGCCAGTTTTCTCACCACTTTTCGGATTTAAGTCCTTCCCTCAGCTGAGATATTTAATGCTTAGCAATGAACAGATCATCTCTTAAATGCCAGCTGAAGCATACAACTTTTGAAATTCTATTAGCTGGAAGTTTCATCCATATAACACTAGAAAAGTTGAACAAGAGGTTCATTCTGCCAATTTTCTACCTCAACTCAACCCAAGATAGTGCTGTTTCTCATTAACCACTATTTATTGTTGTCTCGTCAACTTTCAAGCACTTAGCAGTGTTATGATTCAAGATCCATCAAAACTCTACACTACAAATTAAAGAAATTGCTTTCAAGAAGCATCTCTTAAATCTATCCTCAAAAAATTCACAGAACAGACAGCTCAAAACTGCATTGCTTTGAAGCCTGACTTAGCAAGGCAAATGGAACCCAGGCAATGCCACTTAAGGACAGATGCCTTCTTGGTTTCAGTACTGGAACTCTATGCTGTCAGCTCAATGTACAAGTCAACCAGGATCCATCGGGCCACACAGAACTCAAATATCTAAGTTACTACCTCAGCCTGTCTTTGGGAGAAGATTTTGGATAGATTGCCCTATTTGTCTGTCTTGTGGCCAAAAAACTGTCTTAGGCTAGTGCTACTCAACATGATGGTCTCTGGACTGGTACTGGTCTGCAAGTCTGTCTATCTATAGGGAGTTTCCAGGAAAGAAATAAGCAGTTGTGGACAATGGGCACAACTATAGTATTAATCCATGGTCCATTAAGAAAAATAATTGCAGTCCTCTATATCAGATAGCTTAAGAGGCACTGTCTTGATCACATCCTTTGTCTCTGAACCTTTGCATCAAGAAACAGACCTCCGTTTCCAGCTGAGGTCTGTCTCTGACCATGATTGAAGTTGTTTGAGGATTTTATTTTATTTAGTTTGCTTTGCTTTGAGACATATGGTAGGTTAGAATGAAGGACAGGGTCTTTTCAGTTGTGGTAACAGGCTATGGAAACCAATCCTGTAAGAAGTCAAGCCCTTCCCTCATCATGGTTTTTATGAGAGTTCTAAGAAGTTTCGAGTGGCATTTAGTTTGAGGGTCATCTGCTGCCTGTGTTTTTTATAGGTCTATTTAAAAAAAAAACACCCTTTTAAGTTCTTGCCACAATCAGCTGAACAAACTGCCATTTACTCATAAGTTCCACTGAACTGGGCATTCAGTTCTGACTTAGTAAATTCAGGACTGTGTCTAAATCTTTCCTATGAAAGTAAGGGTGAAACTGTAGGCTACTGTTTGATGAGACCATTATCATTTACGTGCTTTCATGAATCTACAGCCCTCTGTCTGATCATTCAAGTTTTAGTCCTCAGACCTGGATAAGATTTGGATAGACATCACAGGTAATAAGACTATAACCTTAGAAAGTTTACTGTTATGTGGGTTTGCATATGCCTTCAAGCTGCTCGTTGACTTATACTAGAGTTTATATCATAATTTGATCCTAGTTTTCAGATAAGTGGGATGCCATAAAAAATTAATAGACATTTTTAGCTTATTCAGGGATGGGGAACATGTGCTGTTATTGGGATGCAACTCCCATGGTTCCCCTCTATTGGTGCTGTTGGTTTGGCCTCCAACACATATCTGTAGGCCACACAATAGAGATGAGTAACTGAGATGAACCCTGCATTATATTCCAAAATTCACAGTTGGACCACACCCTTCCTAGGACCAACCCAAACATTACTGATATTGGCCATGATGTGAATTTTGGACTTTTCTCCCTTTTGGACCAATGCAACTTCCTTTGGCTTTGTATTTGCATAACATGCTTCTATAGCCACCTTCTCAAACCTCCTGTAACAGCAGCAACTTTTAGGTTGCCAATTCTTTCAGTATTAGATCATGTCTTAACGACTGGGTGGGGCAGCCCTTTACTATGCTTTTCCTACTTTTTTTGAGAGACCAGAAAGAACTTGAATCTATCTCAAACTAAATGTGCTGGGTGGTCACGAGAAACAAAGAAGCCCCATAAAATAGTGTTATTGATGAGAAAATTGCACAAAGGAGCACACATCTGTCAGTTCATGGTAGCTGAGCAGAAAACGGAATCTTTTAAAACAGTCCTGGCAGAACAAAGACTACCTTAATCATAGCACAAGCACAACTGCAATAAATTTCTTACCCTCTTGCTCATTAAACTGTTGACAAAGTCCTTTATTGCAGGTCCATTTGCCTATCATCTGAACTGTTATAGCTCTTTTCAGAAGAGGCCTGTTGATTTGGTGCTCATGGGAAGAAGACAAGGGAATTTTGGCAGAGAAATATCCAGCAGATGTACATGCTGGGTGTGTGCTAACAATTCTTCCATTACAATTTTGTCTCATTCATAGCATTCATTCTTTAAAAAGTAATGTGTTAGATGTTCATCGTTATTTCTTCAGAAGTAACATGTCAGCTACTACTCATTGCTTTGAAAGCAGTACATAGTTAACATGCTATCAACATGTTATCTTTTAGTTAAATTATCTATTACTGTGGTCAATATCACTAATATTATTATTTACAAAAATACAACTAAAACAAGAAAATGGCCCAGGAGAAAAAAAAAACCCTAACTACTAAATGACCCCCCCCCAAAAAAGTTAAAACAACAAGTAGATGTTACTTGTTAATGGAAAAAGTAACATTACCCAATCCTTACATTGTTTTGAAGCAATAATATCAGCATGTCCTCATTATCCTCAAAAATATTATTATCCCTGGAAGCCACACCTTTACTTCTAATACATTACTTTGATGCTCTGGTCTCATCCCTCGCCACTGCAATCTTGTAGGTACTGGCCATCCCCAGTCATGTTTTTATGGATAAGGTATAGAAGCTGTCAGACAGTCACGGCCATTGAATAAACTAGTCTCATCACTCTTCTCTAGCAACTACATCCAGTAGCAGAGCCATTATGTTTTGAGATGGGGCTGCCTGAGACATAAGACAAAACTCTGTTGTGGACCTTCCCTCTAAGAATACCTCTACACAACACCACTAGATAAGCTCCATCCTACAGAATCCTAGGATTTGCAGTTTGGTGAGATATTTAAGAGTATTCCACTGTTGCTATACTTCAGGATGTGTATATGAACTCTCAAGGAGAAAACTCAAAGTACCTCACCAAACTACAAATCCCAGCATTCTACAGGATGAAGTCAAAAGGGTTAAAATGGCACCAAACTGTTATTACTGTGTAGTCCAAATACCTTCTCTGAAATTTATCTTATCCACTCCCATTTGACTTTTCCTTCCCTGTTTCTGTATTGCTCCAGTGATGAGCTTGCAAACAAGGTGTAAATATTGTATAGCTGTCTGCAATTCCCAATAGGTCATTCAATGCCATGTCTCCAGATATTATCTGGAAAAATGCAGTTGTTAAGTAGAAAAAATGCATTATACTATCATATTAATCTGCTTAGTCCAGTCTTCTCCAACCTGGTGCCATATAGATGTTACAGTTCCCATAGGAACCAACAAACATGGTCAAAGGAGAAAGATCATGGGAGATGAAGTCAGAAATATCTAGAGGATAGCAGGTTGGGAAAGAGCAGCTGAATATTATTGGTAGCTGCTTCCCATGGCCCTTTCAATTACCTTCTTACTTGCTATGCCGGGGTTACATTTGGGAATTTCTGCATCATTCCACAAAATGCATTCTATGTATTCTAGTTTTCTTTAGCAAGAATGGCCGGATGGGTGACACTCTCAGGTTATACTGTGACTAACATTCTGCCTTCCAGTCAACAACAGCAGATCAACTACAATGTGTCCATCATCCCACTTACCCCTTGTGGAAAAGTAATATTTTCTATATTTGCATTAGAAGTGTTGATTTAAATGAGTACACACTTTCATTTATTTTTAGCATGTTGGGAAGAGTTTACCACAAATTCCGGATGTACACTTTATGAACATGGAATCTGTATACTCATCATACTTAAAACAGGAAATAGCTTTTCCTTGTACTAGTTACTAAAAAAAGATTAAACATAATGGACAATGCACTGTGATTAATAGGTGCTTGCAAAGGATACAGCCTTCTTTATATGGAAAGTTTTGCTGGAAGACTTAGAGCATAACAATGAAAGTGCAGCTTTCAGGATGCCTGCCGGAATCCTAATTTTAATAGAACTACCAAGTTGTTTAGTCATTTGTCTGAGCTGTGACATTTAGACGGTCTTATCCATTCCTAGGCACTTTAATTAATCAAGGAATTAAGCAGCAGGGTGCACTCCAATCTTGTTTGTGCTGTTGATTTTATGACTGCCTCAAGATCTCAATTATATATGGCTAAATAGCTTTTTAAACATTTTGTTGTTGCTGTTCAGATAACTAAAATAAGATGGCTGAACGGGAAATTGCAAGCCTGTGTCTTTCATATTATCTTTTTTAAAGTGTGTAACATGCTCAAATTAAGTTTCATGAAGTCAACGTGAGCTATGTAGAGTAGGCTAGTTTGATTTGGGAAGGTTAGTTACAACCTTCTCCTTTATATTTAAATTTTCATACATTATACATTTGAAGAGGGACAGCAACAACCTGAAACATGTCTAAAGGAGAGAGACCAGGATCTGCCAAAACAGAGTGCTATGAAGGAGAATGTTTACCCCAATGAGAAAAGGTTAAGGGCAGAGATGATAGTGGTTTTTAACTAAGCAAAGGGCTATCACAAACAAGATGGAGCCCTCTCCCCAGGGGCTGCATTAGAAACAATATATGGAAAATTTCAGGAAAGTAGATTTTAGAAACTTCCCAACCCTAGAAGATGTTTGACGGTGGAACAGATTGCCTCAGGAGATGGAGAGTTCTCATTCAGTAGAGGTCTTTAAACAGAAGCTGGACAGCCATCTCCCAGGGATAATTTAGTTGTGACCTGCATTGCAAGGAGGTCTGTGTCATCACCAATGTCCCTTCTAGATCTAAAATTACATTATATTACAATGATAGCAAACAAAGTTCTAACAACAGGTGCAGCATTTGTCAAAAAAGAGATTGAACCCCTTTCATATGGTACTAGATGAAAGTATGGGAGCACAAATAGCTATTTCCAAAGGAGATGGGTGTTAGTTTTTAAGGTACAGAAGATTCATTGTTGTGTACCTCTTTTGTGTTTACTGCTCATATAACGGGTCAAACTGTTGATCAGAATGACCTTCTGCTTAAACCTGAAAGAATTGCTGAAACGGAGTCAAAGCAAAACAGTTTTTCTTTTTCGGCTCTTGGATATATGTCGTCCAAACAAAACAAAAAAAAGGTGTATAAACAGCCTATTTGGAGACGACTTACAGCAACAGATAAAACATATAATCGTCTAGTTAGAGATTTTGAAAATACAAACTTAAACTCTAACGGAGACAAAAAGAAATTAAAATGGCGACCAAGCCAAAAGCGACGAACGGGGCTAATGAAGAGATGAAAACTTTTATACATAAGCTGATAACAGAGTCAAATCAAACTCTTGTAACTACAATAACATCCAATATAAGGGGAGAAATGGTGCAGATGCAGGAAAAAATCTCGCAAGAGTTAAAAGCATTGGATTTTAAAGTGGATGATATAAAAAAACTCAAGGGGATCAGCAGACCAAACTAGCAGAACACGATAACAAGATTTCTGTGTTGGAGAAACAGATTATTCAGCTCCAGGATCAAAACAGAAGGAACAATGTAAGGATTCGTGGATTTGCAGAGCTGCCACAACAAAATCAAAAATCCTTGAAAGAGGAAGTTTTAAAATGGTTAAAAAGCATTGTTCCTGAGATTTTATGGGAAGAACATGACATAGAAAGAATTCATCGTGTGTCAGCTACGAAGAGAGGAATAACACCCAGAGACATTATTATGAGAGTTGCAAATTTCAACAAAAAAGATGATTTGATGAGAGCTATCAGAAAAAATCCAGGATTATTGAAGTATCAAGATAATACAGTGGAAATTTATAATGATTTATGTCGGGAAACAATAAATTGGAGAAGAGAAATGAAACCATGCATCATCGTTCTACAGAGGGCTGGAATAAGATATACCTGGGGATATCCCATTTTCCTGAAATTCCAATGCGCAGGTAAATACCACAGAATAAACTCTCTTGAACAAGGATTGCAACTTTTGAGAGAACTGAAGCTGATCCAACAAGATGAAAAGGAAGAGCAAGGTGCGGCTCGAGGAGTAGAAGAAGGAGCAGTGGGAGGAGCAACTGGAGGAGAAGAGAAGAAGACTTCGGGAGATAAATGAAAGGATAGAGGATGAGGAGGACTGGAAGAAATAATATGATATAATAGAAGAAGAAGAAAGAGAGCTTTATAGAGTAGGGGAAGAGTTGATGATTAGTGATTAGAATATATTCTTATAGATTGTTTATGCATAGAGATTGAGGTATATGTATATAAAGTAAAAGGGTAGAGAGAGGGAAGGGAGGGGGAAGAGAGGGAAAAAATCTGGGAAAGAAAATTAATCGGGAGAGGGTATTGGTCTCTGTGCCGGGAGTTGGTATACCTTCACCCCCCCCCAGACCATAGGTGGTCGTTGGCAAGGCAGAATTGCTTTGGGGGGAAAAGGGGGGGAAAATGTTTGTGTGGGTAGGGGAGGGGAGGGAGGGGGTGGGAAGGGGGAAGGGAAGGGGAAGGGGAGCACTACTCTAAAGAGCCAATGGGGAGTGCGATTAAGAAAATGGAAATATGAAAAATGGAGAATAGATTGAGAATATCAACATTGAATGTGAAAGGTTTAGGGTCAATAATAAAGAGAAAAAGGATAGAATCTATATTAAAAAAAGATAAGGCTGATATAATTTTTTTACAAGAAACACATGGAAAAAGAGATAAAAAAAATGAGCTTAGACTGAACTGGGTCGCTACTTATGAGGAAGCATTTGGTACATCCAAATCAAGAGGAGTAGCAATAATAATTTCCAAAAGATGTAATTTTATTGTATTAAGTGTGGAGTTAGATGAAAAAGGTAGATATGTAATTATACAAGGTGAAATAGATGGAGAAATATATGTTATAGTGAATATTTATGCACCTAATGAGAAGCAAAAAGAATTTTATGAAGAAATATTTAACAAGATTAAAAATATGAAAGGAGATTATATAATAATGGCAGGTGATTTTAATATGGTGATGGATAGATGGAAAGATAAATGGATCCATTAATTAGAGATAGATATAATAATATAACAATTTTAAATAAACTGGTGAGTAGAAATGAATTGATAGATGTTTGGAGGTTAATAAAGGGTGAGGAAAAAAAATATACGCATTATTCATCAGTTCATAAAAATTATTCAAGAATAGACTATATTTTTGTCTCAAAGAATATGATACCTAGATTAATAAATACAGAAATTGAAACAATAAAAGTGACAGATCATGCTTTGATGAATTTGGATATAACTATGAAAAGGAACTATAGAGAAGCAAAAAGATGGAGACTGGATACCAAAATACTTAATTATAAGGAGATAGTAAATAAAATAGAGAAGGAGTGGCAAGAAATTTGGGATATAAATAATAAGGAAGTAACACAAGATGTATTATGGGATACAATGAAGGCAGCGGCAAGAGGATTATGTATTAAAGAATCAAGTAAATTAAAGAGACAATTAGGAGAAAAAAAATTGAAATTAGAAGAAGAAATAAAACAATTAGAGAATGATTATATAATAGATAGAACAAAACAGAAATTTATAGTATTACAAGCAAAAAGAGATGAATTAGAAAAGATAGAAATGGATGAAGTCCAGAAAAATTTAATATACTTGAAAAGGGAATTTTTTGAATATAGTAATAAAAATTCTAAAATGCTGGCTAAATCAGTACAATCAAAAAAGACTAGAAATATGATTGGCGTAGTAAAAGATAAATTTGGTAAAGAAAAAAGGCTGATGAAAGAGAAATTAAAAATATTTGAGGAATTTTATCGAGAATTGTATTCAGCAGAGGAAAAATCTGTAGGGAATATAGAGGAGTATATTGATAAAAATTGGAAAGAAAGGCTAACAGAACAAGATAAAGGGTTGATGGAAGAAATGATATCTGAAGAGGAAACTGAAGAAGTAATAAATAATTTAAAAGGAGGAAAATCACCAGGATTGGATGGACTAGGTCCAGAATATTATAAAACATTTAAAAAATGTTTAATTCCTAAATTAAAAGTGTTATACAATAGTATATTAAAGGGTGAAAAAATTCCAATATCATGGAAGCAATCATTAATAATATTAATTTTAAAACCAAATAAGGATTCTACTGAACCAGGTTCTTATAGACCAATATCTTTAATAAACCAAGATGCAAACATTTTGACAGCAATAATGGCAAAGAGGTTAAATAAATTTATTTATAAATATATACATAAAGATCAATGTGGTTTTATTCAAGGAAGACAGATGGCAAATTTAATAGGGAAAACGATAAATAAAATAAATATAATGAATAGAGATAAACAAAAAGCTGGAATTTTAGCGTTAGATATATTTAAAGCCTTTGATTGCGTGGAATGGCCGGCGTTAAAAACAATATTAAATAAATTAGGAATAGGAGAGAGATTTAAAGGGTTAATAAATCAATTATATTCACATAATACATCTGTAGTGATGGTAAATGATGGATTTACAGAGCAGATTCAAATAACAAGAGGAACGAGACAAGGATGTCCATTATCTCCAGTTTTATTTGCAATAGTTATAGAAATATTAGCGAATGTGATAAGAAATGATGAGAATTTGGATGGAATTGGAGTTAAGGAGAAAAATAAAATAAGCTTATTTGCAGATGATACATTGCTAACAATTAAAGATCCGGTTGAAAAGATAGATAGGATAGATAAACATTTAAAAGAGTTTGGGGAGAAGACAGGATTAGAAATAAATTGGGCCAAATCAGAAATAATGTTGTTTAATTATACGAAAGAAGAAATACAAAAATTTATAAGTAATAAAAAAAGGTCACTTAAAGTAAAAGAATCAATTAAATATTTAGGAATAGATATTACAAAAAATTTACAAGGACTTCAGGAAAAAATTTTTAAGAAATTAAGATTAGAAATTAAACGGAAATTAGAGGATTACAAAAATATAAAGCTATCGTGGTTTGGTAGAATAGCAGTGGTAAAAATGAAAATATTACCTAAAATCAATTTTTTGTTTAGAATGTTACCAATAAAAGTATCAGAGGAAGAATTAAAGGAGTGCCAAAAGATATTAAATAATTTTTGTAATGGTAATAAGAAACCGAGGATTAACAAGAAATACTGGTATAAAAGTCAAAAAGAAGGTGGCCTGGGACTTCCAAATTTAAAATGGTATTATTATGCAAATCAATTGAGATATATTATAGATGGAGTTTCAGGAAAGGGTGATTTAGATTGGTTAGTGACAGAAGATAAGAATATTGAGATGAAATTAGAAAATACATTTTTTAGGAAATTTTCAAAGAAAGAAATGGAAAAGATAGAAAATCCTTTTTATAAAAAATATAATAGAAATATGGAAGAAAAATAAAAGAAAATTGATACCGAATATATCAACATTAACTCCGATAGTAATGATGGAAAAATTTCCAATGAATTTGAGAGAAATAATAAAGAAATAAAAAAACAAAAAATATATAGATTAAAAGATTGGATGAAAATAATGATAAATAAAGATAGAATGAAAGAGAGATTGCAGGAAACTAAAGTATCCTGGTTAAATTACATACAATTAGAGCAATGGACAAAGAGTATGAAAAGATATGTTAAGGATTTTAAAGAACATACTAAATTTGAACAAATTATTATTCAAAGAGAAAATATGCAAGAAAATGAAATACTAAAAGGTACAACAAGTGAAATATATAAAATATTAGCAAAAGAACAAGAAGAGGATTATCTAGAAAAATCTGGGAGGAAGAGACAGCACAAAATACAGATATACAAGAATGGAGAAAAATCTGGAAACAACGTCATTTAAAAAAATTATCAATAAGAATAAAAGAGAATTATTATAAAATAGTTTGGAAATGGTATTTGACTCCAGTGAAATTAAATCAAATAGATGAGAAATATACAAGATTATGCTGGAGAGGATGTCAAGAAATTGGTACATATATGCATATGTGGTGGAATTGTAAAAAGATAATGGAATTTTGGCAAAAGGTTTTTAAAGAGATAAAAGAGATTACAGGAGTAGTAATACCAGTATGTCCAAATATAGCGTTGTTGTCTATATATAATAAGGTTGAGTGTACTCAGGTAAGAAAAGAATTAATAACAAATTTGTTAATTGCAGCGAGATTAATAATAGCAAAAAAATGGAAAACAAATGAAAAATTTCAAATAGAGGAATGGTACAAAGAAGTGTGGAAAATTGCAATTAATGATAAATTAACATGTAGAATTAGATTTATGAAAGGTTTAACAAAAGGGAATGATTTTGAGGAAATTTGGAAAATATTTTTGGAAAAAGCTTTGATAAGAAATGGTAAAGCTACCCTATTACAAGAAGAATGGCAATTTTGGAAAGTGGATTAAATAAAAAGTTGGCTCTGGGGGGTGGGTATATATATATATATATATATTTTTCTTTGGTTTGGTTTGGTATTCTTTATTTTTTATTTTTATTTTATATTACGCGTGTGTGTTAAACTTGTGATCTATTGATGAAATTGGATATTTTAAAAGGAAAAAAAAAGTTAAAAGTTAACTGGCTTTGAAGTAATAAGATTATAACTAATAATAGAACAAAAATGTATAAGCTGTATGATATGGAATAAGCTGAATAAGGTTATGATTTCAAGTGTAAAAGAGAAAAAAAAATAATGCAAGTTTATGTTGTTTAAAGGAAAAAAAAATTTTTCCTTTTTTTTTCACTATTATGTATAACACATGGTGTTTAATTTTTTGCTTTTGTTTTCTAGTTATATAATTAATAAAAAAATAAAAAAACTAAAAAAAAAACAGAATGACCTTCTGAGCTAGCAGAAAGGGAGGAATGAGTTTGTATTGACTGCTTATGCAGAAAGGCCTTTTAATAATGTGCCATATCCTCTGTATTTATTGCTTTTTAACATATGTGCTTTCAAATGGCTTTTAACTCTGCTGATAGTTTAATTACAATTTAACTTGTGGATGTTTTTTTTTTTTTAGTGATGCGAACTTTTCTTTATAAGCTGCCTTGAATCCCAAGGCTGCAGAAAGCGTGAAGAGTGAAAGAGAAATAAATAAAACATCTGACTTATTTGGGCCTAATTATGCCAAGACAAAAGTGGTAGGGAGGACAGCATCTGTAGAAGCCACAGGAAAGAATGGTGAAGTACAGGGTTATATACAAGAGCTAAGAAGGAGATCAATGATAATTAAGGAGATAGGAAATGCACAGCCACCCCGCTAGGGTGGGGAGGGTGACACTGAAGGACTATGAAGGAAAGACCACCTACTGGCTTCCAGATGTTTTTAGTCTATAACACCCATCCTACCAGACTATTGACTGTTCTGGCTGAGACTTATGGGATTTGCTGTCCCTAACAGCTATAAGGTATAAGGCTATCTACTATAATCAGAGTCATTTGGGAAGCTATAGTGGGGGTGGGGGGTGGGGAACAAGGTTTCAGAAACTGAGAAATGCTGAAACAGCAAATAAAACGGGCAATGCAAGAACATAAGTTCCTTGTTCCTGGAGATGTGGCCACTATGACACATGATATAGTTACATCCCAGCCGCACTACAATAACATACAGTGCATGGGCTTGCCTTTGCAGTGCTTCTAGAAACTTCAGCTGTTCTAGAATGCTGCAGGTAAGTTGTTGACCAACGCCATTTCTCTTTTTTCAGGGCCACAAGAAACAAAAGAGCCAATGTTGGACTACACTCTTGGAGACTAGGACTTGAACCTGAATATGTGCACGTCCACAGTCTAAACATGACTTTTATTTTCACCTGTTTTATGGTTTAATAGATCAGCTTTTTGATGATTCCTCCTTTTTCACTGCAATTTTTGCAGTTTAACAGATTTTAAAAAAACAACGTATTAATTTTGTATAAATACATACAGTGAATATTTACCTCAGCTTTTGTAAGACCTAAAACATTCTTGTATTTTGTGGAAATGAATTTTAGTGACATAGGATTTTGGGATGACAGCCACTGTGGTGTAGTGACTTGAGTGCTGGACTACAACCCTGAAGAGCAGGGTTCAATTCCCTGCTTGGTCATGGAAACCCACTGGGTGACCTTCGGCAAGTTACACACACTCAGCCCCCTGTGATAGGCTTTCCTTAGGGTCTGAAGTCAGAAATGACTTGAAGGCACACAACAACAGTAACAACAACAACAACAGATTTCTGGACAGATATGTATTTAATCCTATTGCCTAAATCCTGTTGCCTGTCTCAACTAGCACAGGCCCAATGAAATACATTAAACTTCCATAACTATTGATTTTAGCAATCAGTAATTGATTTAGTGGGTTTACATCAGACAAGCAATTGTATAAGGCAAAAAAGAACATTTTGTAAATTAGAGGAAAAAGTTGCATAAAACTCTGTTTTCAAGGTATTAGGGTTTTTCCTTCTCAGTCTTTACTTCACACTGATTCCAAGTGTTTCTACAACTTTCGTCTAGATTTTAAAGATAGAAATGTCTGGTTTCACTAATATGGATCCTCTATTGCGTTTTTAAGTGGCATGAGCATGATGACAACCACTAAGCCTATTAACCTCAAAACCATTTTACACAATTCATTCCACTGGAACTGCTCTTGAATAAGTTTGGATTCAGTGATCTAACCCTTGTAATGCCTGTAATCCCCCAGTTCTCAGGGACTAACGCAAAGCAGAAATAGCTTTTCAAAAATTCAAGAGAACTAGTATTTGGGTAAAGAACCAGCTAGGAAATCTAACATGTGTTGTCTCCTTAGCAGTCTCTCATTCAATAATTAATAACTTTATTTTAGAGTTATGCAACTGCTGAAAGTCCAACTTAAGTCAACCACTTTTAGATTAAAAATAAATGTATTGATGTTGACCCTTTTGTTAGAAAATTTGCTTGATTGTAACTCGCTAGTTCTTATCTCTATCATCAACATATACTTGGAGAGCACCTTCTGGCACATTTGTTCAGCAAAGGTCTAACTGATATTCTGTGGCTTTTCAGTCATAAGTGGAAGCTATTTCCATACTTGATTCTGGGTGACTACAGTTCAATGGCCCTTGCAGATGGTCCCTACATCACGCTGTAGAAGACTATTGGGCAACAGCAAATGCAACAGTGAGATGTTTTCTAATGATGAGTCCTTTCAGAATCCAGAAACAATGCAATCTATTGTGTTTCTCCACTCTGCTGTAGATTAACCTTCCACCCGTGGCGTCACTGTGTGAGCAGTGTAAGCTGGGAGGGAGGACAGAAGAAAGACTGTACTGAATGCCGTTCAAGCACTAGCAGGGATGATTTAACCTCCAAATTTAATTACATGAATGAAAAAGGATGAGTGGGATTATCTGCTGGCTAGAACAGCTCAGTAACCCTGTGCTGTGAACCATGCACATCTGATAAATCCAAACTCCCTGCAAAGTAACAGCTTTCTCAGATTTCTACCAATAAAAACATCTGTCTAGACTATGGAAAATATTTAAGAGAGTCTGATTTCTTCCTCATATTTATGAACATATTTTTCACTTGATGATAGTTCTATATACAACACAATGTGCTTCTACTTAGATCAGTCAATCAAATTTATTAAGTTCTCCTGTTATATCAGAGAGGTTGGGGCAAAATGACTTTAGAGCCAACTTAACTGATGAGAGATTGGGGGAAAGACAGCCATCAGCAATCCACTGTATACTGTTATGAAGCTACGGCAGTGGGCACTGGGTGTTTATTTATTTGATTTATACCCTGCTTTTCTCCCAGAACTCAAGCTGATCACAATATGGTAAAAAAACTGGTACAGATAAAAACATGATTAAGTTGTAATACTGAACCATAATTTAACAAATTACAATACTAACACTACAAAATTAAATGCAATCTTAAAAGCGTATCCATTTAAAGAAGCACAGCAGCCATCTCTTAAAAGCCAGGGTTGCCAAAATCCTGCCTGAAGAAGAAGGACTTTGTCTACTGGAAGAAAGACACAAGGGGCTGAGAAACACCACAACTTGGAAGCAGCCAGTAAGAACATCCTCTCTGACATCTCCATCAACAATGCTTCTAAAGACAGTAGGACCCAAGGAGAACATTCAAATTCAGAGCTTTTGTCACCTGTGGCAAACAGATAATGCTTCTTCCAGGATAACATCTGTTGGTTCATAAATAAGCAAATCTAGGTGATTACCTAGGGGAGCCATTTGCAAGTATCTTCAAACAGCAACCAAGAAAAGGAAACCATTTTGTGTATGTGCTTGTGTTCAAGAACTGCTGCATATAGAAAAAATATGGAAGATGCGATATATTTATGAGAAACTATCTTGCCTTTTTGTCTATTTTGTGAGCTAACATCAGTATTGTTAGGAATTAACTTGGCCTGAGGCACACAGAACACGAGATCATGTCTTGGGACATGTCTACTTTCCAGGAATTTATATCTTGCAGACAATAGGCCCAGTGTTATTTTAACCCCACAAATAATTTCTTCAGGCAATAAAAAACCAGTGGAAAAACAAAATAATCCCACAATTATGCTCTCAAGTGCGCACACAACCTTCCCAGTGATGTAATATTTCATCCAAAGGGTCATCATTTGCAGCTTGACCCTGAATTCTCTCTGCAGATATACAATCCTCACTGACTTGGCAGTGCAACTTCATGCATATTCAGGGGTAGCCATGTTTGCCAGGCAGCAAAATACAAAATCTACAAAACAGTGATACCTTTATATATCTTTATAGGGACAATTTGTTCCTAGCCCCACAGAGGCAAGAAGGGGAATAGCCTATGCCTGCATTGAGATCTCTCCAAACCATCTGAGACAAAATGTAGGCCCGTGACTCTATTAAGGTGACTTTTCTTCTGTTTGATTTTTAACATCTTTGCCTGACGAAGAAACCAGTGAAGCTTCAAAAGACTGCATCATGTATTTTGTACATTTTAGTTGGCCCAATAAGGGTATCACTGTTTTGTAGATTTTGTTGTATTTCTATGCCTATTGGCTCACAATTAAGTACTCTTGAGTTCAGTGGCACACATTCCTAACTTAAATGTGTGCAGAACTGCAACTTCCATGTCATATATAGCATTGAAAGATTCCTTATACTGAGTCAGATCATTAGTCCATCTAGCCCAGAATTATTAACCCTGGCTCTACTCGTTCTCAGGCAGGATTATTTCTTCACTCTGCCTTGAAATCCCTAGTGTTCCTTGGTTATCACCCATCCATGTATTCCCCCGGCCTGATCTACTTGCTTCAGACAAGACAAGCTAGAATGGAAAAACAAAAGGGAAAATGTTTCTATGATGTCCTGCTTGCAAGCTTTCCATTGCCATTCAGTTGCTCACTGTATGAACAGATTGCTAGACAGGATAGTTTTTTGGTTTCATCTAACATAGCTTTTCTTTATGTTCTTAAAAATGCACGAGCCCTGTTAGTAGGTCTGCCTAACAGGGGGCTTAGGACTTGTGGCCCTAAAGGGTCTTTGAACTAAAATTTTCACACTTGTCATTGATAATGCGTGGTGAAGCGATAAGCATTACAGATCAAAAAATCTGATGGGCCAAAGCTTCCAAGCTATTCCAACATCCGTCCACAGTGCGTCCACAGATGGCCAACCAGATACCTCTTGGAAGCCTATAAACAGAACATCAGCCTGATCTACACCATAAAGTAGAAAAGTGGGATATACAGTGGGCTCTCTACCCATGTCCTCCATATGTGTCCTTTCCAGTTCACACGAAGTGTCGTATCCATACACCTAAAATGGGGGCGACATGCATGTGGACATGCTGAAGGATCCACATGCATATTGCTGCCATTGAAAATAATGGGATACAAGCACCTGTGAATTCCACTATTCAAGGTGTTTCCTGGAACAGAACCTCTACACATATGGAGGGGCAATTGTAAATGCAATTGGTTAACTAAGAAAAGGCATTTGTTCTATAAGCCACAGGTCTAACAGCAGGCAAAACTCTGGCTTCTGACCACTGTTCAAGGTCCTTCATCAGCAGAAACAGAACATCAGCAGACCCCATAAACCTAAGGGTAAAAAGACCCAAGTTCAATCCTAAGTACCACTTGAGGACATGGCCTCAGAAAGGACATAAAATAGGATGTGCTGTGCTAAGAGATTTTGCCTTGCTGTTGGCACATTCTTAAATAACAAAATCGCCTTTTCTGACTTACGCCTTCCAAGGCAGGGCACTCACTCTGATCTATTTTAAGTAACAAAGCTTAAGAGATGCCAGTGAAGGATGTCATCAAATTCCTTGAGGAAATTACAGCATTCCTGGGTTTGCTCCAATTAATGATCTGCCTTTTCCAGAGTTAAATGAAAGGAAATGCTCTCTAAGTATTCTTAGTATAGGAACTGGGAAATAATATAATATTTATGGCAGTGCAAGTTCATCCATATGATTCAGAGCCTCCACTAGGTCTTGCATTACCAACTGGATGGCTGGTATTACTTTCTTGAGAATGGCATACAATACAGGCAGGATTCAGCATACTAAAAAAAAAAGTAATCAAAATTCCACACAAAGAGAATATAAATGTCAAGAAATGCTGCATACAAAAGCCTATTTTAAGTAACCTTTATTCTACTTTTTACTAAGTACTCTTTCCCTGATGGGATTCCAAGGGACTTAGTATTCAATATATGAGAACACCTGTAAAACACATAAGCATGTCCTTGCAAGCCATAAAGCTTAGGAACTTGCTTTATTGTTGCTGTTGCTATGTGCCATCATGTCGTTTCTGTCCTGTGGTGACCCTAAGGCAACCATATCACTGGGTTTTCTTGGCAAGATTTGTTCAGAAGAGGTATGCCTTTGTCTTCCTCTGAGACTGAGAGAGTATGATTTGTCCAAGGCCACTCAGTGGGTTTCCATTGTTGAGTGGGGATTTGAACACTGGTCTCCAGAGCTGTAGTCCTTCCTAGCCTACAAAAGTTGGTCTGATTTCCAGAAGGGAGTTTCCACTTTTAATTAGCAACACCTCTTTTTGATGGGTTGTTGTTCCACTAGTGCTTATGTTTATAGTGACAGACATTTCAGTATGTTTGTTTTCCCCTTTATGGGCCCTGTGTTGGTGTGAAAAGCAGGATACAAATAATAAGTAAGTAGAAATTCTCTGTATAGCCAAAATTAGGATCCGTTCAGACCCTTTAAATTATCAGAGAATCAAAGTACTGTGTTTTCAGCTCCCTTTGCCTTGTCTTACTTTTGCAAAACTTAAGCAAGATGATCAAGAATGAATCACTGCAGTGCTCATCTTTAAATAGAATGCACAAAGTGTTCAGATGGTTGTTCTCTCTATGTGTTTTGATCTGCCTGCTTAAACCCCATGATCTGCATATGCAAAATCTATGTATAGGGTAAATTTTATTTATAATACGTCCGTTGCCTCACCTGCAATTCTGACAATACATCCCCCTGAACACCAACCATAGTTCTGTGAAGATTATCAAGGTTACAGGAGTGTTCTTTTCCTACTCTTGAATGTATATCAGGTTATCCAAGGGCAATATTTATTCTAGCTGAATTTTAATTTCATTTCTTCTTGAACATGTGAGTTTGCCCTCCTTCAGTAATGCGTCTCATATGAGTAACCCTTGGCTTTTATACTATCTTCTATTGCAGAGGTGAGGAATCCTTTTTTTCTGTCAAGTGCCAGATTCAATAGGGTAGATATCTGCTGGGGGTTGCAAACTTATGTCAGAGGTTCCCCAAATCAGTGGAGACTGTGAACAGAGCCAAAAGTGGGCGGGGACACCCCTTTTCTTTCTCTGTTTCTGTCATTTCCTTCTCTCCTTTAGACTTGAGGCTGCCAGGGAAAAAGCCAAATGGCTGTCACCTGATATCTGAACTGATCACTTGTACAGAGCTCTTGAAATTATGGTTTTTGAGTCCATGAGAAAAATCATAGTGCTAACTGAACAGGAGAGAGAAACACTTTAACACAGATTTATAATACCCACATATAGTCACAGAACCTTGATATATATTGGGTGGAGCCAAGGGCATTCAAGGCACTCTAGGATTTGTGGTGCAAAACTAGATTTGCCAAGCTCTGGCTAGCATACAGTAAGAATCAGGAAAGAGTAACCTCTGAACACAATCTTAGACTACAAATTTGTTATCAGTGCCAGAACCAAGATCAAAAGCACCTTTGCACAAAAAAACCCTGATTTTCCCTAAAGCATTCTTTTTCAGCAACCCAATTCAGGGAAGCAGGGCAGAGGAAGATTTTTGTTTGCTCCTACTGTGAGACAGGTGGGAATTAGAAACTCTTGCAAACTCAGGAAAGCAAACTATAGTAAAATAGAATTAAGAAAACTATAAGTAGGTAGAGTTCTATTGAAAGAATTGTATATGATAATTTATTGTTGGTAAATACTAACTGTGGAACAACCAATGTGTACAGGAAAAGAGAATAAGGGAAGGAATTTTAGGAGGTAATAATTATGTAATCGAATATTTTGGAATTATTTAAGATAGGATATGAAGAGCTAAGTGGTAATAGGCGGAAAGGAGAAATTATATAAGAAGGACATAGAAATAATATTTTTCTAAGATTATATAGACTTGTACGCTTCTTTTATGGACTTTCCAGGTTAAGGGTTTTTTTTTTTCCTTTTGGAAATGTTTGTTATCTATAGCTTTATATAGATAAGTTATGTTGTTATTGTATTTATTGTATAAAAAAAGATTTGAACACACAGAAACTCCTGCAAACTGTACAGAAATCTACAGTAGATCCTAACCTATGATCTTCCACTTTTGTTGCAAACAGCAATTTCAGAGGCAAACAACAGCCTGGGAGGAGTGATTTTGCACCAGTGGCAGGCACAAGCAATAGAGCAGGGCAACTGCAAACCATCCAGTAGATTTTTCTGCTGAACCATACAAGTAAGTATGACCCTAGCTGCCAAAGACAATGGTGTACTGATCAGTTCTGACTTTGGTCCTCTTGTGTTCAAGGAAAGGAAGACTGGAAGCCATCTTGTATGGAGTCCAAATAGCAACAATTCAGGTTTGCAGACAAAAGTATTTCCTAGCCATAATACAGATACGCCAGGGCTCAAACCTGAGACATTCTGCATACAAAGCAAAGGCTCTAACACAGAGCTATTCCAAAGATCTTGTACCTTATAAGCAAATATTTGATTATTCTGATTGTTTGTGCACATGTGTACACAACAGAGCTTGGAAACATTACTTTTCTGAATGACAGCTCCTAGAATGCTGCAGCCAATCTGGCAACTGACCAAGAAAATAATTTCCAACTCTGGTTATATACACATAGAATCATAAAATCAGAAAAGACCACAGGGGACATCCAGTCCATCCCCCTGCTATGCAGAAACACATATCAAAGCACTCTCAACAGATGGTCATCTAGCCTCTGTTTAGAAACCTCCAAAGGAGGAGACTCCATCACACTTCGAGGCAGCATAGTCCACTGCCAGCTCTGACCATCAGGAAGTTCTTCCTAAGGCTCAGATGGAATCTCCTTTCCTGCAGCTTGAATCCATTTCTCCTTGTCCTAGTCTCTGGAGCAGCAGAAAACAAGCCCACTCAAACTTTTGTGTACTGATATCTCTGGGGGACTAGCTCTGCTTCTGGCTAACCAAAATTGAGCACCTTTCCTTTTCTTTCTCCATCTTGTTTCAGACACTGTTAGGTCTGAAAACCAATGTCACCAGCCAGCTCATTCAATAGTATTACACACACTGTCATGTATGACATTTCAGCAAGTTTCCATATTAAAACTTAAAGAGGGCTAATTTAAAATTCCTCAATAAGTTAAAATTGCCCTTTTTAGCTTTTCTTCTAATGCTCAAGTAGCTCCTAACAAAAAAGAGAAAAAGAAGATTATATTGCCAAGCATTGCTTGCCAAAGTTTCAAGCATAGAGCCAAATTCTGGGTTAACTGGCTTCTCATAGCTCGCCCTCCCACCCTTTTTTAAAAACTCATCTTAAATTAGTGCAAACATTAGCTCTGGGGGTTACGGGAATTCATTCCACCAGGCAGGCGCCAATCTGTAATTAATCTATGACCACATGCTGTGAAAGAAGACAACACACATCACTACTTCAGCCACAGATATTAAAGGACAGTGAATTGAATGCTTAATCTGAGCTTCTTCCAAGGAAATGCCTTTACCAACTAAACTAACGGGAGATTTCCTTTAAACTCATGGGGCAGAAAAAATAATAATAAATGTGCATGTTTTCATTAGGAAGTGTCACAAATTTTAATTTCCACATGAAATGGTGCAAAGATACACCAACTGGCAAAATGAAAGGAGAATGGTGCCCTGATGCACTAAGATCCGCAAGCCTAACAAGCACTTAGTTTTCGCTACTACAGTAAATTCAGGGAAGCGAGTTCCCACAGGCTGCATTTGCAGAGCACTGTTGCTCATTGGCTTTTAAAGTAGTAATTTAGCTTGGCAAATGTACTTTTGGGCCCATAGGACATGCGCTTGCTCCATTAAAAATGCACGCTGAAACTTTCATAAATTAGCAACTGAATATCCAGTAGTAATCAAGGGTCCCTTTGGAGTGCTCCCATATGCCAAAATGGACGGTCTTAACCTAAGAAGCAATTAGTTCGTTCATAGCCACAGTATCCACTGCCCATAATACTAGAGTTTACGAATAAACAACCAAAAGCAAATCCTCACAGTCCAAGCTTATCAATAAGTTTTCTCCAACCCTGTGCCTTCCAGGTAGGATAGATGTGCAGATATGCCCTCTCTGGCAGGTCATGGGATTGTAGTCCAACATGTGTACAAAGTATTAGCTTGGAAAAGGCTGCTACAAATGCTGACTTCTGAAGTGAGAAGGAATGCTAGGTGAGACACAGTCCAAGGGGAGACACAGATGAAGGAAGAGGGGAAAGGATAAGAAGCAGGATGAGAAGCTGAGACCCAGTACCTAGAAAAATGACTGTTTTGCATTACACCTTCTAGCTTCATCCAACCAGCATTGTCAACTCTGCTGAAACCCAGAGAATTCCAGATGGAGGAGAGAGGAGTGTTAAGGAAAGAGTCATAAATAGGAAGTGGAGCCCAGGAAAAACAAAAATTCAGGTAGGGCCTAGGGACAGGAGGAATATGGGCCAGCAGGAAAAATGCTGAAAGACAAAAAGGACTTTGTGCCCAAGGAGCAAAATGGGCTGAGTTTCACATACTGTTCTGACCTAATCTGTTTTCATCTGCAGTTATCTGGTTTAGCACTCACATTTATCAGAGCCAGAGCTTTGAAGTAACTAGTTTACAAACAATAAGTTACTTGAATTCTGTGTCTTTCCCCAGTAACAAATTGAAAACCAATTTACAATAGGACTATACCTTAATGAGGTTATGTTATATTTGTTCTGCAATGCAACCTCTTAGATGCTTTTACAGTTATGGATGTATGGTCTTATTAAATGGTGAAGGAGGCATACCAGAGGATTCAAGCGCTGTCTTGTGCTGTTGTGTTCAGTTTTTTTTCTTTAAGGAAAGATATAAATAATTATTTTATTTGTTATTGAGACTGAGGAAGGAAACAGTAAACTTTAAAAGTTGCAACCAGAATTATAAATAACTATATAGGGGTGTCTTGGCACTGTGCTGCAGCAGATTAATTTTAAAAAGTAACTTTTTGAGTTCTGAAAAGAGCTTTAAATTTACAAAGTATCTTACAAAAATCAACAATTCACTCAAACCTGAACTATTTAATGAATGGCACCAGATTCCCTCAAAGGGTCAGCTCTGTATCAAACACAAGGACAGTATTGTTGTGCATTTGCAGTGTTCTGAAGGACTGAGTCTTCTGTTTATGACAACACCACTGAGAATGAAGAATTGGAAAATAAATTTTAAACAACAGGATGCAGTAAAAGCAAATATATAATGTTAGTGTATTTGCTTGTGAGCACATATCAATGAAACCATTGTGTGTCTGGGTTGTTATTCAAGATGGAGGAGGGGTCACATTTTTTAAATTAGTTCTAGATACCATAAATAATTTTGATGATGTTCAAAGGGTTAAGAAAGAGAGCTCTAAGTCAAGCCACATACTCTTTTATACTTTACATCACATGATGTAGACACTAGGAAAACAACTTTCTTTTAATAATTTGTTATAATGCAGACACATAAGAAGAATTATTTTCTTGATAACAGGAGCAGAAAATGCCACTTCAAAGCCTGACGTTCAGACATTCAGCAGTCATTGCTAAGAACAATACCAAAGGCCTATGGATAGGAGAGTATATGAAATATGTTAAATAACTACTTTCATTCTATAGAAATAAAATGAATAACTTTCCAAAATATCAAACATCTGAAGCAAATTCTAATATGACTTTGTGATATGCCATTTACTTAATATATAACTCTTATTTAATGCTCTGCCCTTAGCTGGTGGTAGACCACAGCTGTATTTGAACAGCCATTTCTTGGTTTAATAAGTCAGATTCAAAGACTGAAGAAGTTACTGGGGGAGCAGCATCCTATAGTGTCAAAGCACTCACTCAATGGAATGAGACCTTTGGAAGCTTCACTACTTGCACAAAATATCTAGGACCTCATTGCATGGGCAGAAGTTCCAGTTTCTAAAGAGGAACCAAGGTCACTTAACACGGGCCACAGCAAGCTGCAGCTATCCTGTATTACTACATCAGCAAACTTTTCTAGTCTACAAGCTTGAAGTTGCACTTTGGCTATGAGCAACAACTTTTAAAATCCTCTCCCGCTACACACACACATTCAAGCTCACCAGCAACTGATCTACAGAAAAGTACTCAATCTGGTGCTGGAGAGAATATATATTCATTATGCTGGTTGCCCCTTCACAGTCCCATCCTGCAAGAATTTGCTCAATTTCATTTTAGAGTCATCAGAGATGATGACCATCACTAACTCTTGCAATAACAAGTACTGCAATTTAACTATGTGTTGCACGAAAAAGCACTTCCTTATGTCTGTTTTTATCTTTCAGCATGGTTTATTAAGCCAGAACTTTTGGTATACTGTTACATGCAAGCCTAGACTTTCAGTCAAACTGCCTGTGTTCATAAGACAGCAAGCTTTTTAAGAAGTAAAATGGGGGAGGGGACTAACTTTATTGAAAATGTTCTAAGCGATTAAAACCAGAAACTTCCATCATCCTTTCATTTACTTTATCTGTAGTGAACTAACCTTTTAGCCGTGAGTGCTGAACATGAAGCAAGAAAAGACATCAGAATCCCACCAGTGTTTCCAAGACTTGGATATGGTTCTTGGAGACAAACAGTTGGAGAAAGAAAAGAGTACAGCAATGTAAAGTGAACAGAAAGTAGCAGGACTCCCTTAAAGAAGAGAGAAACAGGATATGGTTAGTAAAGGGAAGCATGAAGGGAGAAAAATAAATTCATGTGTGAGAAACCACTGTCTGGGAACTACTATCTGGGAAGCATGTTGGAGGAAAAAAAAGAAAATATTAAAATTGAAAGTATAAAACAGACTCATGAAAGTAAGCAGGCTCATAGGACATACATGTAATCTAAGCCAGTGCTACTCAAAGTGCTGGTCCGTGGACAGAAGCTGGTCCATGAGGTATTGGCTGCTGCTCTGTAGCAAGTTTCCAGGAAAGAAATAGAAGCAGCCAATAGGCACAAATACAGTCCCTGTCTCACTGGAAAAAAAAACCCTGACACTTCCCCACATCAGATACATTAAGAAGAGCTGATCTAAGCCATTATTTTACAGGCATGCCTGTACTAGGATTAGGTGTATGGACATGACTATATAATACCAGTGCGGAACCTGACAAATTGTGATCAGATCTATGTATGAACATTTATCATCTTATTAAGACAAGCATTAATAATGCATGCAAATCCTGTATCCAAATTGTGAAGTGGGATAAAAAAGGAGGGGGAAAATGTTGAACAAAGAGAAAGTCCACCACAGGCAGGATAATGGCCAGGACTTTGAAGGTAGATAGCTACAGATATTCCTAATCATCAGTACTTTGAATTCTTATTCCTGACATTACATGTTATTCATGTAATACTCAGTAAGTGTCAGTTCACTGTAAATAGTAGTAAAACATTCCAAAACTGTTTAGGTTAACTCTGGGAGTTATGTTAGCAAAACGAAATATTTCACTTTTTTTTTTCCTTTGAACAAATCACAAGCTAAACGTAAATGCTCCTTCATTTCCAGATTCATTTGCTATGTAGTACCATGGAAATAAGAAGGGGATGCTCTCTGAGGGGAAAGAAAGTTTTGGACCTCAGTAGCAAAACGCCACCCCCAGACCCATGCTCAAGGAACTAGTTTCACTGATTACTATTATCTGGATTGTGGCCAGTTAGTCCTAGATCAGTTTAGGACAGGGGAGGGAGTCATGCAGCCTTCCAGATGTTGTTGGGCTGCAGCTCCCAGAAGATATTGGCAACTGTGAAGAATTTCTTGGGTACTGTGATCCAATGTCTGGAGAGCCACATGATTTCCATCCCAATTTAGAACACGTCTGTAGCTCTGTCTGACCAATTTATAAAGCATGTTGAAGCAACACGTAGAGATTGAGCTAGTCCCACCTCCTTTGTCTCCAGTTGCACTGGCCTCTACATTGGGAGAGTGATGAGTCTGAACACAAAACCTTCTTCTCTATGTAAGTGTGCTCTTTGTAACTGGGAGCCATGAAAACTGGGGTTCCCTAGCCACATGTATGAAAAGCACTTGTGTTCAGTCTCCTCACTTTCTAAGTGAAAAGACCTACTGGACTGAATACAGAGAAGATGAGATTCGTGCACTGTCCTCTTCATGTGCTCATTCAACATATTTTGTAAACAGGTGAATGAGACTAGTATGAAACTTGCATTGATTTTAAATAGGTCCATGCAACTCTGGGTATTATACTTTCCCTGGCAAACGCACACATAAAAAAATCAGTAATATTCCTGATAAGGTCAGCTCAGTTTCGTTGCCCTGTTCCAACAGGTGGAAAAGAGGTCTAAGTCATGTGGTAAAACTGTACTTTAATACAGAAATTATGATCCTAATAAAATCACTAGAACTGTAAACCAAACACCCTCTTTCCAAGAATCATATTCTGTAATCTATTATATTATCAGTTTATCCAATGAGCTCTACAAAATCAAACGGTTAGAAAACAGGATTTTGATGTCTACATTTCTAACAACAGTAACATCATCAATCTATTGGTTGGATCATGACTCTGTCCAGATTAGGTTGATCCGCTGAAATCAAAGAGACTTTAGTCACAAGAACTTACATCCAACTGATGATTAACTGAAGTCCCAGTGACTACAGTTGGATTAAAGCACATTTGCACATCGCAGCAAACCATGGTTTGTGTTAAATAGCTTAAGCATTAAACTGCGTGACAAATGGCCAAACAAACTGCGGTTTGCCTTCCTCATTTCTGATTTGTTTTGCCAGGTCCTGTTTTAGGATGGGAAGCTGGATAAATAAACATATTACAAGTCAGGGTTCTGGGCTTGGAGGTAAGGACAAATTGTGGTTTAAATCAGCCAAGATTCTTAAGCAAACAAGAATCCATGTGTTTGGGCTGTGGTTTGTGGGTGGTTTGTGGATGGTTAATAAACCACAACTTTCTGACAGGCGTATGTTCAGACATCACAACCAGCTTCATTTCTATAAACTGAACTATGGATTGTTAATCTTGCTGTATGGTCGACGTGGCTACTTCTGAACATGCTTCATGGATTATCATAATATGTGAACATGGTTTCAATATGAATAAATCTGAACAACACTCAAATGATGTATAAAAACAAGTTCATTACTTACACGATAACTTTTCAGTCTGACAAAATCAACTTTCATGGAGATGAACCTTTCTGAATTTCTACTGAGATTCTTAATATGCTCCACAAGATCAGCACAGAATTTGTAGCCACCTTTAAGTACACAGAGAACCACAATGTCATTGTATCCAATGTCTTGCATGATATCTTTGGCCAAACGTTCTATCCTGAAGCAAAAATTAAGGATAAACATATGGTAAGACTTCAATTTTTCACTACAAATGTATTCTATGATGCAGTACGAAAGTGTCAAACATCATGCATGGCCTAAATTTTAAAAAACATTTATCCTGATTCCATTATGTCGTATATGCAGATACTATTTATGCATGACTAGAATGTGTCTGGAGAAGTGCACCTAAATGCATACATCATTCAGGCCATTTCCAAACTACATTGTTATAGTGCTATTATTCCACTTTCAACATCCTGTAGAATTCTTGGGCTTGTAGTTCACTGAGGCCAAAATGCTCCCTGAGAATTCTAAAGGCCCCTCCCTAAACTGCAAACCCGCTAGATTCCATAGGATGTTGAAGGTGGAATAATAGCACTATAACAATGTAGTGCAGAAATGGCCTCAGATAATGAAGTAAAAACAGACAACATCTGTGTTCAGATGAGCACCACCATCTACATTCTGGTACAACTGGTCATGGATGAATTTCACTTTTTTCATGCCTGACATGTATGTGGCAGGATTTTCTTATTCATTCTCCTCCTTTCTCCCCAGCCCAGAGACTGGTAACTCTGAGGGTGGGGAAGTGATCATTCAGATGGTTGGAGAAGATCACTTCCAAATATATACAAGGTGGCAGTTCTTCAGCAGGAAAGCAGAATACATGAGAAAAATAAATCCTTTCAAAGGCATGGGAGGGTGAGAGAGAACAATAAGCAAAAAACAAAAAGGTAAGTGCTAAAATAAGAATGTCTGCATGGATTCATGATGGGGCAACAGAAGCTGGAGAGACCTATAGACATGCAGCATTGCAATGGAATGGCGAGGGAGGCTGTTTCCTTAACTAAACTGATGCCTTGCTAGATCCATTCCACATGGGATATTGGCAACTGTTGTGTATGGTGGAGTCTGATCTTGTCCAAGTATAGCAATAACCTAATTGGAATTTAGGAAATTTAGCACTATAGTGCTGGGACTGTACAGGCTTTTTTGTTTTTTACATTGAAGGGAGGCATTTGGGGAGCAGAACCAGAAGGAGATTGTGAATTACAAAGCACATCTGGAAAAAAGGGAGGAAATGAGGGAACTGGAGACACCCACACTGAATGTCACATCATGTGCTGCCTTAAAAAAAAAAAGGCAGGAGCTTGAATAGGGAAGCAACAAGAATAGACAAGAATTATAAGGAAATTACATTCAGGGGAGTGGCACAAATCAGCAGGCTGCACGAGCCCCAAAGCTCACATTACTTCTCTAAAGTTCTACATGAGTAAGACAAGCAAAATGACCAGACACTGCCCACATATGAGATAAGCAAAGTTCTTACGATCTTTGATAGAAATCTTACACTTTTTTGCACACACAAATATGATGACTTACATGATGTAACAATATATAGACAGCTCAGCTCTCTTATATACATTTTCACTCAAGTGTCCAAATAACAGGATCATATAGCAACCCCAACTGAAATGTATTGTTTTGTGTGGATGGGGAGAAGGAAAAATGAGAGCGCAACAACAGTATGTTTTGAGAAGTAATTTAATGACTTGTAACTTTGTTGTTACTATTTTAGCATAACAAATAATGAAACACTGTGTTTCCAGAGTCATTTTAAGCATCCTAGGATAATTTGGGGGGATTTTCCTAGTTTTAAGTGCAGTGTATTTTGTAAATAAAAAAAAAAAAAGGAAAAGTAGTAATGAGTTACTTTTATGAAGTAACAGCTAGCACTAACTATAAAACAACAACATCCCAATCTTCAATTTTCACAACTTGGACAAATGTTATTTGGGCATCAGAGTTCCTCTTTCTCAGCTATCTTTAGATAGTTGAATGTTGATTATTAAATGTCGAGTATAACAGCTCCAGGCATTGTTGCTTTCTTGCAGAAAGGAGGTGCTGAATGTTCTTTAACATCTCTTCTTTTCATTCCTCACCACTTAGCATTACAAGGAGCACCTTGAGGAATTTCTTGTGACATTTAGGTCCTTTGGCTGTTTTCACATTCACAGTCAAAGCATGTCACAGATTAAGCATTTAAAGTTTATTCTGTATGACAACTCATCAGTATATACTCCTCTGCCACCAGGAATAAAGGTGTACTTCAGCAGAATTGCTTAAAATTATTACAGTGTGCTTGCTGTATATGTAGAGGTTCTGTTCTGGGAACCCCCATGTAAAACAAAACCCCAATGTAAAACAAAAAATGCAAGTGTTGTGTCCCACTGTAGTCAATGGATGCAAGATGAACACCCCTGCATCTGTTATTTCTGTTGACTATGAGAGTGACACTTTGCGCAACCTCACATTCATGTGCATAGAGGTTGTGCCAGAAAGGGGTGCACTGTATTGTTAAATGATACGTCTAAAAGACTAAAATATAGACAAGTACTCATTATGTCTGTACAATCATCCCTCCACATTTGCTAGGGTTAGGGGCATAGGACTCCTGTGAAGATGGAAAAATTGTGAATAACTCTAGGCCCTCCCAAACCATATTAACACTCAAAAAAAGTAATGATCACCATATTCAACCCACCATGGATTCCTTTGAGGCATCACAGTTCCTTCACAAGGCAGAAGTGGGGGGCTGGTGGGGCTTACTGCCACCTCCACTGCTGCCCCATGTCATTTTTAATAGAGACTTACAAGCCTCGTTTGCAGTTTCTCAGTCTCATGAGGGTTGCAGTTCTTATTAAAAATGGCCTAGGGAGGCAGCAGAGGTGACAGCAAATAATCCATGAATAATCAAATCCGCAAAAGTGAAACCTGCAAATGTAGCGGGCTGACTGTATTTATATTTAAAGACTGTCAGTGTGGTGCTCACTGTAGAGGAGGAACATGACTGCCCTCCAATGCATTTTGATGCTGCAGGGGATGCTGTGCCCTTGGGCTCACCTGTGGGGCAATGGTCCAATAGTTTTCCATATACTAAATCAAAACTGAGAGAGGAGGCTATGGGTGCATGCTTGTGGAACAAATGGTTGCATGATAACCAATCTCATTAAAAAGGAGAGGGGTCCTACATATCTCCTTCAAACAAATCACAACAGTAGAACCATTAAAATCGATAGTGGAGTACAGAAAACTAGAAAAAGAATTAACTCAGATTATTGGTACCCATCTACTAAATGTGAGAATAGTATTCTCCACCCTGATACTTAAGTAGGAAATTGATACCACCTTCTCTGCTGAGTACGTACATCCTAAATACAGTTATTTGAAAGTATCATATTTGCCGGCATATTAGATGCACCAGCATATCAGACAAATCACACTTTTCAAGAGATATTTTTCAGGAAAAATTTTTTTTAGTTCTCTGGTGAGCAAAATGAACAGGAAAAGCAGGGAAGGAAAGGAGTGTTACACCAGGAGAGGAGGGGAATGAAAAGAGTGCTGCATCACTGCCCCTCCCTTTCTGTTTCACTTTGGCAGAAACTCCCAGCAGAGTCAAAATACACAGGAGAGGAGGGGAAGGTAAGGAGAAACTATAGATGCATCTATCTACGTTCCTATAGATCAAGGCTCCCACTACCCCCTCCCTTCCTGTTTTGCCTGGGCAGGGAAAACTCCTTTCATTCCCCTTCCCTTCGCTATGTTTTTAGCGTTACCATATTTGCTGGTGTATAAGACACACCCCATTTTCAGATGGTATTTTTTAGGCAAAAAGTGCATCTTATATGCCAGCAAATACAGTATACTTCTCTGTGTTAAGCATCACAGGAGGAAAAGTAATGCTATTACTGTTGGCCCTCCACAATTTACAGGGTTAGGGCCATAGGACCTCTGCAAAAGTGGAAAAATTGCAAATATCAAAATGTGTGTGTATCTGTGGGAAGTGGGCCAAGGCAGAGTAGGGAGAGTGGGCATTCAGAGTCCAAACCAGGTCAGGCAAAGGAGGGAGAAAGGGATAGATTGGAACAGTGGCCCTATACTTCCTCTCTCTCTCATTTCTTTCCTTGGGTATGGGAGTACATTGGGAGAGAGTTTATGGTGCTAAGAAATCAGGCAGTGAGTCAGCTGGCCAGGTAGTGGCTAATGGAGGAAGAAGAAGACCAGAGGTGTGTTTTTAAAGATTTGCATGGCCTGATCAGAGTAGTTGAGAGGGAAGGTTCTCTTGGGAACAAAGCAACTGAGGTGGAGGGGGGGGTCAGAAAAACTCACAAATAATCAAATCTGCAAAAGTTAGACCTGCGAATGTGGGGGGCTGACTGTATTCAGCAAGCACGGCACTATTTTAGAGATAATAGGATTAACCCTTGCTGTCAAATGCAATTTCCTGTAATTTCATTTTCATATGCGTCTTATGTACAGACCCCCACCTGTCAACAATGATCCCATGTGGTATGAGCACATAGTCAAGATCTCCGTAGTAGTGCTGTGGATATGAAAACAGATCCAAACTATATCCTGGCCAGTCATCTGAAATCTGCAAAGCAGACAAAGTGTCATTAGAAAACATAATATTGTAAACAGAGCCAGAGGGTGACTTCCAAAGGCTTAGGATATTATTCCACACAACCAAGAGTCGGAATCTGGCCTACAGTAACACCCCCACTCCATAAAACTCTGCCCTTCCTAGAAGGATATAAGTCTCTGTTACCTTCAAGCAGAGATCACACTGGCAATTCCTTGTGCTTGTTAAGGGAATCCCCATTGTTCTCTCTGATGGGAGACAGCAGGGACTCCTTGTTCTGATGTCAGGTATACAAGCAAAACAAGACGCATGTCTCAAGATGTTCAAGACTGTCTGTTTATTAGCTGAAAAGCCCAATGCACTTTGTCCTAGGGATGCTTTTAAGGCCTTCTTTAAGGGGCTACTCAGAATGAAAACTTCAAATATTTCTGAGCCAGGAACTGCAAAACCATTTATTTGGTGAATTTGGCGCTTCTAGCTCAAAGATTTCTGAAGTTTTGATTCTAAATAGTCCTCTGAAGAAGGCTGTAAGGCACCCACAGTCCAAATCATGTTGGGCTTTTCAACTTATAAACTAATCATCTTTTGAGTATCTTGAGAGATATCTCCTGTTTCTCCTACAGATTTCACAGAATGTTCCTCAGACTTTGCTCCTCCTATTGTTAGATGGTATTTTCAGGGCTGGGGGAGGGAGCAGGAGGAAAGGAAGTGATCCCAATGCTCCAGGAAGTGTCAGTTGAAAGACTTTCGTTATGGAGGGGAGCACACCTGGTTCCCAGCCAAAGTGCCGGCTATAAAAACTTCACCTAGAATTTTTGGCTAGGTACCAGTGTCATGTAGTGGGTTGAGTGTTGGACTACAACCCTTGAGATATGGAAACCCACAGGGTGACCTCGGGTGTGTCACACTCTCAGAAAACCCTGTGACAGGGTTGCCATAAGTCGGAAACAACTTCAAGGCACATAACAACAACAATAAACCTGGTGACAGAAGGAGTGCAACCTTATTTCCAAAATTAGGGCCATGGCTACCATCCTGACATTATTCTGTCTATGGAGTTTCAGAAGGCTAGGGCTCTGGCACAGCATCCCAAACTGATTCTTTATCTCTACTTTAGTGGGATGTTCAAATCCCACAAAGAAATCCTATCTTGCTAAAGGAGTTCTCTTACATTTCCCTTGTTCACATGCACCCTTTCAGCTTGGGTAGAAGATAACAAATGAACCAGGAATGGCACTGGGATCATATGGAGCTTCCTACACCTTTTGAATTATCATCACAATGACAGGGAACACTACTTCTGGCCTTCAGGCATTAGCAAGTGTTCTGTTCTAAACACAGGCTAAAGTAGTGCAGGAACATTCAGTCTTGGCTGAGTTTCTCTTCAACAGCTTTCATCAGAAGATGCTAGAAAGGATTGTTTCATGTCCATCTGGGAAAAAGTTCAAAGATCAGAACGCCATTTTGTCCAAAATTGCATGAGTGAGGAGAACAATCTACACGTGACTAAAGGACAGTCTCCCACTGCCTCATGGTATTTCAGAGAAAGCAAGTCAAACCCAAGCCAGTAACATCTGTAAGGGATTATAGTATACAAATAGCAACACAGCCACAAATCAAATCAATGCAGAAATTCATAGAAATCTATATTCATAATACTTAATTCTGCATTAAAGGTATATGGTATTGAGTCCACAGAAATAAGCACAACAGTAACATTCCAAATACAACATGTTTCAAATTTACTAAGATAGTACGATCATAGATCAAATATAGTAATGCATCAAATCACACTGGCATGATTCATGCTTGCAATAGACCCACAGAAAATCAGTGGGATTTAAATTAGTTATGACTAACTTAAGTCCCACAGATTACAATAGGCGTGGTCTAAATCTAACCCAGTCATTTTACAGAACTGTCAACAGTGTCCCTGAAATATGCGAGGAAAACTACATTTCCATACTTTATGCAGATTTATATTTTAAATTCCGCTCTAGTTGAATACCTATAGTGGTTCTTGAAAAATACAGGAATACGACAAACACCTGTCTGAATTGGTAGGATAGATAGGAGGTAAATGTTTTTTACGAAGGTAAAACTTTTCTTCAAGTCACAGGTGGGTGACCATTTTCCACAATGAGTTGAGAGTTTCACATTGTAAATATGAGTAAAAATGTCAGAAGTTGCCTGCCCCACCACATGAAAATCGTCACAGGTGCACCGTTTTATATTTGAGTGTTTGTGGAACATTTGTGGGTATGCAAGTTCTCCCTAACATTTAAAATCCTGCTCATGGATACCCCCTGAAGAGCAAACTGGAAAAGGGCAAATAGTATTTGTTACAGTTACTATGGTCTACTACAGTAACTATAGCAATATAATGTGCAAATAAGCCATACATTTATTTGAAAAAAAGAATTAAAATGTCTTTTTGTGTGCAGTCCTGTAACATAACCCCACTTAGCTATTTATAACAACAATCATAAAATCTGCACAATCAATAACTCGTCTGGATAAAAACGTGCATGAAGACAAATGGTATGCAATCTAGAATGATATGAAGTATACAGAGGGAATGACACTCCCCCTTCCACACTCTTCCTCTACCTAAATAGTGCTCCAGGGTCATTCCAATCTCAGAAAATGAAGCATCTTAACCTGTTTCTGGAGGTGTAGCCAATATTAGAATCTGCAAACCAGGCTAGCCATATAACTACATAGATTAAGATAGATGCCTTAGGCAGCAGATTTTGAACATCAAATTGTTAATTACTTAATATTACTATATACTACCACATTATTTAATACTACCAACTTACTTAATATTAGTAAGTTTGTCACTTAAACTATTATTCCTGTCTTTTTATTACTGGGTTGACAGAGATGATTGTGGAATTTTCCATTTCATCTGTCAAAATAACTTGACCGGGAATTAAGCACATGGGATGGGGAAGCGTAGGAGATACTATTTATTGCTGTGCCTCAAGCAGGAAAACTTATTGTGCCACTCATATACTGTTGGACTGTAACCCACATCACCCCATACTACTGTCATGTTGGTTGGGGATGATGGGGATGATGGTTGCAGAAATGACTGCAATATCTCCCATCTAACCCTTGGCCTGCATTTTTACTCCCCTATAAATGGTTGGAATGCCATGTTCTCTTGAAAATAATGTCCTAAGTAGCACTGAAAATACAGAAACAATTACATAGGACAACCACACAATTTTAAGGATAGTTTTTCAGAATGAAGTCCTACCAAGTTCAACAGATTTTCTTCCTTAGTTAGCATGCTTAAGCCTGCAGCCTTATAAGATTTGGTGCAAACTAATTTTACTATTTCAGCAAGGCTGCTCATTATCATGAAGCAGAATGAGAGGGGTGCTTGAAGGCGGCATACTTCTGGAAATGCAGAGTGATGAAAAGATGTCGGAGGACAGAACTGAGTATGCCATATGGCTTCTTGTGTGCTCCCTTAATGTATCCTGCTGCCCTAGGAGACAAAATTTAACTGTTGTTTGTATTAAATTGAATAAATATGAATTTGAAAAACACACAAAAACAGCCAATAGTGAGGAATCCTGCGTGTTGAAGTACAAAAACATCTGAATGGGGGCATGTCATTTCTAGTCCTGCCTTAGAAGCTTCCCTTTTGACCAGAGATTGCTGGACAGTTTCAGAAAATGAACAGCAGCATCATGAAAAGTTGTGTGCACATATAGCATGGGCAAAGCAGAGGTCCGCGTCCTCTTTGCCCTGACCCAGCCACACAGGGGCAAGTCAGTTCAAAAGAAGGCATAGACAGGAAACTATGGAAGGCTCTTAGGAAAAGAATGGAAGAGAAATGGAAGAGTCATGTTGAATCAGACCAAAAGTCTATATAGTCTAGCATCCTGGTTCTCACAGTTGCCAGACAGGTGTTAAGGATGGGGTGGAAAATGTGCACATTGCCTGTGGTCCCCAAGGGCCTGTTTTACAGTCCTTGACCCCTCTCATCAAGTTTTTAAAAACCTTTTTGGCCAGAGAACATTAAACACCCACTCAAATCACCATAAAAACATGGATTGTTGACTCTTCTGGTTTGGCTTTATTCCCAAACCAACATCCCATGGAAAAAGGCCATATTTCATCTGATTCCCAGAGCTGGAAGTGACACCACAACACTTTCAGTGATTCTGGGAGCACCTCTGTGACCCCCCCCACCCCCTTTACAGTTGCTCAGCCTAGGTCTAGCAAAAGCCCTTTAGAAGGACATGAGGTCAATAACCATCTCTTCTTGTTACACCCCAGCAACTAGTATCCAAAGGCATATGCTATCTCTGCTCCTGAAGGCAACACACAGTCATCCTGACTAGTAATCATTAACAACTTGCCTAATCTCCTTTCAAAATCATTGCCACATCCTGTAGCAGCAAAAGGTAAGGAAAGAGATGTGTCTTGCATTTTTTCCAGCCACATGGTATGTTTTGTCTAAAAGATTTGAGATTGTCCAATTATCCTGGAAGGACCATAAACATTTTGGTGTTTGGGGTAAAGCAGCGAGTTGAACCCATTACTCATCCAGTCAAAGTGTATAATATCCAAAGTCAACCAAGTTATATTGATACGTGAAGCCATAAGCATCTCTTTCCAGACCTGACAGTAAAATAATGACAAATTAAACAAGTATCATTTGCTGCACTTTTATGACACCTTAGGCCTGCTGCCTTGAGGGGATTGTTTCACTCTGCTGAATGGCAAGGCTAACCCTTGCCTTGTACTTTAGCACAAGGATGGTAATGTGTGGGCTCCCAGATGCTAGAGAACTGCAGCTACCATCAGGTCTGGCCAATTGGGGAGGGCTGATAGTCCAATATTTGTAGGGCCAGATGTTAACACTAATAAGATTTATGGCTAAAACTGCAACAGTTATAGTGCTAAAAGATACAGGCTATTTCCGCACTATTCTGTTATAGTGCTATTATTCCACTTTCAACATCCTATGGAATCCTGGGGTTTGCAGTTTAGGGAGGAGTATTTAGGATTCTCAGCCAGAGAGCTCTTTGGTCTCAGAAAACTACAAACCCCAGAATTCCACAGGAGGTTGAAAGTGGAATAATAGCACTATAACAGTGTAGTGCAGAAACGGCCACACTCTTTCAAAGAGGAATCAATCGCAAAAGAGACCATTCTTCCTTCAAAGGAAGAAGATGAAAAATAAAGTACCCCACCATATATCTGATCAATTTAATTGAAGAACAAATGAGAAACCATAACAATTAACAATAAAATACTCTGCAGTCTTACCTGGGAGCAAGCCGTACTTAAGACTGCAGTACCTACTTTTCTGTAAATATCGACAGGAATGCTGTAGGATTTTTTATTCTCCGTTGTATTATTCTATATTGTGAATTCAAAGCGCATTTGAATAAAAACTTGCATTCTTATCTTATCTTGTCTGATTTTGATCACCTTTTTAGCACTTTCTAATTAGGGTGACGAAAACAGTAGTAAAAATTCCCACCCACCTGATTAGGAGTGAAGATAAGATAACATGCACAAGTTCTATAAGCACAGAAATGGGCGCTGTATTACATCCAGAAATTCTGTGTGTGTTTGTAAGTTCACATATATGAAATATATGAAAATGTGGTTTCCCCCCCTCTAATGTGAAGTATAGGATTGCCACTAGCAGGGAAAATGAGAATACTGCTGTTTCATTTTCCAGTAGAAACTTCACCAGCTGCATGAGAGGCCAAAAAGTCTAATACAGTCATTCCTCTACATTCTCTGATGCTAGGGGTGCTGGATCCCTGCAAAAATGGAAAAACTGCAAATTATGCCCCCTCCCAAAACCATATTTAACACACAAAAACTATGGGATAACCTACTGTGGATGCCTTTGAGGGATCAGGGTTCTTTCACAAGGCAGGGTGAGTGACCAGTGGGGACTGACGCTACCTCCTCTGCTGCCCTATGCTATTTTTAATAGGGACTTACAAGCCCCATTCTCAGGCTTGCAGCCCCTATTAAAAATGGCACAGGCAGTAGCAAATAATCCATGAGTAACCAAATCTGCAAAAATGAAACCCACAAATGTGAAGGGGTGACTGTATATATGGCTTTTCCATAGCATGAAAATTTGGTGTTGTTGTGGTAGCAATGGTAGAGATGAGAGAAAAGAGCTATATCTGCTGGATTGCTACTAAAATACAAAGCTTCTACAGATGGAGAAGGTAGCTATACACATATGAAATGAGATCATAGAATTGTGGCTGAAGAAATACAAACCAAGGCAGTGCTTCTCAGTGTTTAGTCCTCCAGGTTTGTACTTTAGTTTTAAAAATACCTGACCCCAGCAATGCTGCATGAGGCTACTGGAACTTGAAGTTCAAATATCAGGAAGACCAAAGTTTTAGGACAGGGGTGGAAGTCATGCAGCACTACAGACAATGTAAGATTGCATGTCTCAGTTGTCCCAGCCAGCACAACCCATGGTAAGAAATGCTTGGAACTACAGCCTAACAACATCTGGATGGCTCCCTGATCGTGACCTCTGATCTAGTATTATTGTTGTATACCTTCAAGTCATTTCTGACTTTTGGAGACCCTAAGACAACCTTAGCATTTTTTTTTTTTTTTAGAATTTCTTCAAAGGGAGTTTGCCCTTGCCTTCTTCTGAGGCTGAGAGAGTGTGACTTGGCCAAAGTCACCCAGTGGGTTTCCATGGCCATGCAAGGATGTGAATCCTGGTCTCCCAGTGTCTTAGTTTAACATTTGAATCACTATACCAGGCTGGCTGGATCTAGTATTAATCCAGAATAAATCCCACTCCCAGGATCAGTTTAAGTTGGAGGGCCCATGGACATGAGACATCCTAAGGAGAACCCATCCCTTACTTCAGGAGTGAGAACTGTGCATCTCTCTAGATGTTGCTGAACTGCAGCCCTAGCCAACACAGTCATTGGTGACAAATACTTGGAGCTGCAGTCCGATTACATCTGGAGTACTTCACAGTCCTCGCCCTGGTTTAATAAATCAACCTTCTCACCACCATTGTCACCAGCTTCTCTTACTCCTCATCTTGATCATTACCTAAATCTGACAGAGAGAAAGTAGGTAGTAGCATCTGCCACTTGTCCTTACCCACTACCATTGCCAGGGTCAGAGCAGGAGGTGGATGAGAAGGTGCTGCGGACTCTGGTTGTTGGCATGTGACCCCTCAACAGGTGCTTGATCGAGCTTACCCTTGATGCCAGCCCCTCTTGTAACAAACATTACAGTCCCCAGTACAACACACCCAAATTTCAGGTGTGTATTTTCCAGCGGGAACTGTCCTCCATTTAAAGCCACATTCCAGAACACACTTACAAGACTGTAAATCCTATTGACAAACCGGGTGAGACCTCTGTGTAAATGGGCAGCAAACCACACTGGGAGGAAACAAGGTTATCTAACTGCTTAACCCAGTCCTTGTGCACCTTAAAATCAGAACTAAATCCTGCACAGTTGAATGCAGCTTACTTTCAAAGTGCATGTAATTATTACTAAGCACCACAATTCTCCCACTTACCACATTGCTAGCTGTGCCTATTGTGAAGTAAGCCTCACTTGAATTCGGCACTATTTACTCCCAGCTCTCTATGGGATAATTAGACTTTCAATTCATTCATATATATAACTAGATACGTAGATAGCATGAAGAGAAAGAACTGAAATATACTATTCACGCAACGGTGGGGGGGGCGCACCAAAAACAGCCTCCGAATCTATACTAGCGACTGAGGAAACACGAAATGGCGGGAGGGGGGGTTTACAGCAGAGCTTGGAAACGTTACTTGGGGAACAACTCCGAGAACGCCCCCCCTTGCCAGCGTGGCCGGGATTGGGAGGGTTATACAGGCCCAGAAAGGAAACTTTTCCAATTTTGGGGTTAGACCTAAAGAAACGTGGCGGGGGGGGGTAGAGCAGAGCTTGGAAACGTTACTTGGGGAGCAACAACTCCCAGAATCCCCCCTCGCCAGCGAGGCCGGGATTGGGAGGGTTATACAGGCCCAGAAAGGAAACTTTTCCAACCTTTGGGTTAGACCTAAAGAAACGTGGCCAGCAGAGGATGCCTAGGCTCCAGAAGGGGTTGGGAAGAGACTGGGGGCTTCGCCAAAGCAGCAGCTACCTCCGCTGCAGCGGCCACTGCTACCCCCACCACCATTTTCTTGACCACAGGAGGTGGGGAGGGGGGATTTTGCATTTACCACGACCCCTCGGCCGCTGCGTCCCGGCGCCTCTGCCGTGCTAGTCTTGCCGCTGTTTAGCCCGGCCATCTTCTGAAAAGGGCTGGCTAGAGCCTCGAGGAGAAATCGAGGAAGAGAGAGAAAGCCGGGAAGAGGAGGAGGAAGTGAAGAGATTTGGAGGGAAAGCGAGGAAGCTCCTCAGCCGGGCCTTCGCCGCAGCTCTCGGGTGTCGGGGGCGGGCTAAGACCCATCGTGGAAGCGGAGGAGGAGGAAGAAAGCGAAGGAGAAGAAAAGGAGGCGGCGCCTGGCCTGAGGGAGAGGAGGAGGCCGAGGCGAGGAAAGCGCGCCTTGGGTTCTGAGGGGCGCCGCTGTACTTTCCCTTCTCGCGCCTTCCCGGACATTCCCCACCACGACAGGTGTCTGTGGGGGCTTCTGCGTTTTTCTTCCTTTCCTTCCAGCAGGTTTCCACAGGATATGGAAGACTTCCTTCCCTCGTATCACTTCTTCCCCTCCTCTCGGCGGGGCGCTGAGGAGCCTCAGGTCGGACTTCAGCCCGAGGTCTCGGCGCCTCAGCCGCGGTGTTTCCACTCCCCGTCCGGGCCTAGTAATAAATTCGCCCCATTTCTTAAATGCTCAAAGTAACACCCCTCGTTCTTCGGCCCCCAGCCCAGCAATTTTATCCTCACAACAGCTCTGTAGGTAGGTTGGGTTATCTGCCTGAAAGAGAGTAACCGGTCAAAAAGGATACTGAAACAGATAACGCATTTTAGTGGCAATTCGGACCAAGTCCTCTCCTTCAAACCTGGGGCTACACTGTAACCATTACACCGCACTGTTACTTTCAGTAGACCTGCTCTTCTTGTTACCTGAGTTCTATCCGGGACCTTTTCCGCACGACGCTCTTATAGTGCTATTATTCCACTTTCAACATCTTGTGGAATTCTGGGGTTAGTCCTTTACTGAGGCCCAAGAGCTCTCTGGCTGAGAATTCTAAATGTTCCTCCCTAAACTGCAAACCCCAGGATTCCATAGGATGTTGAAAGTGGAATAATAGCACTATAAGAGCGTAGTGCGGAAGTGGCTCCACATGTTTGCTGAACTTCAAGAATAGCTTTGTTCAAAATTTGTAATCCTATGGATTGTGTTAAAACAAAAACAAAACAAAACTATGGAGGAATCATTAAAATAAATTTCAGGTCTCAGGAAATCTCTGCAGAAAAATTATGTCTGCAGTTCATGGTACTTTTAATTGCAGACATAATAATCTAATAGTAATTGTCAATGCTCTTTGAATAGAGAATAGTGTTTTTCTGTGGTTCTGTTTATTTTGGCCAACATCGACTCTAAAGCAAGATAAAAGAAACTTCAGTTTTTCCTTTTTTAAAAGAGTTTTTTAAAAAACATATTGAAGTAGGCGTGAAAGTCCTATTACAAACTTCTCTCTGCAAGATATTAATGATGTATGATATGTGCAAGAGTAATTTGTTTTCTGTACTTAAAACTAGAGATTACTTTTAGTCAACCCCTGTTCAAAAAGTAAGTAGTTAAGACAGCAGTGTGATGTGGCAGCCAAGAAAGCCAATGCAATTCTTGGTTGCATTCAACATGGATTTCTCAAAAATAAGTCATGCCAGACTAATCTTATCTCTTATCTCTTTTTATGATAGGGTTACAAGCTTGATAGATGAAGGGAATGCTGTAGACATAGCATATCTTGACTTCAGTAAGGCCTTTGACAAAGTTCCTCATGACATCCTTGCAAAGAAGCCAGTAAAATGCGGACTGGATGGTGCTGCTGTTAGGTGGATTGGTAATTGGTTGACCGACTGAACCCAAAGAGTGCTCACCAATGGTTGCTTTTCATCCTGGAGACAAGTGACTAGTGGGGTGCCACAGGGTTCTGTCCTGGGCCCAGTGCTATTCAACATCTTCATCAATGACTTGGATGAAGGAGTAGAGGGCATGCTGATCAAATCTGCAGATGACACCAAATTGGGAGAGGTTGCTAATAGCCCAGAGGACAGGATCAAATTTCAAAACGACCTTGACAGATTGGAGAGCTGGGCCAAAGCTAACAAAATGAATTTCAACAGAGAGAAATGTAAGGTTGTACACTTAGGCAGTAAAAAATGGAATGCACAAATATAGGATGGGGGATGCGTGGCTGAATAGCAGTACATGTGAAAGAGATCTAGGAGCTTTGGTAGATCACAAGCTGAACATCACACATCACACAAGCTGAGTCAGCAGTGTGATGTGGCAGCCAAGAAAGCCAACACGATTCTTGGTTGCATCAATAGGTGTATGGTGTCTAGATTGAGGGAGGTAATGGTAACACTCTATTCTCCATTGGTTAGGCCTCATTTGGAATACTGTGTCCAGTTCTGGGCACCTCAATTCAAGAAGGATATCGACAAACTGGAAGGTGTCCAGAGGAGGGCGACCAAAATGGTGAAGGCTCTGGAAACCATGCCCTATGAGGAGTGGCTTAGGGAGCTGGGTATGTTTAGTCTGCAGAAGAAAAGGTTAAGAGAGGACTTGATAGCCATGTTTAAATATTTGAAGGGATGTGATGTTGAGGAGGGAGTGGGCTTGTTTTCTGCCGCTCCAGAGACTAGGACATGGAGCAATGGATTCAAGCTGCAGGAAAGGAGATTCCACCTGAACTTCAGGAAGAACTCCCTGACGGTTAGAGCTGTCTGGCAGTGGAATATGCTGCCTCAATAGGGTGTGGTAGAGTCTCCTTCTTTGGAGGCTGAATGGCCATCTGTCGGGAATGCTTTGATGTGTTGTCCTGCATAGCAGGGGTTTGGATTGGATGGTTCCTGTGGTCTCTTCCAACTCTATGATTCTATGATTCTAAGTGAGCTTACCTGTTTTGAAATTAATCCCTTTCTTTGACTTTCATAAATTTTAAAAACTCATAAGGCAAACATAATAAATTTCTGTTAAATAACTAGCTTAAGCCAAAATGGTACTTCATTTTTCTAAAGATAAGTTCAGTAAGTTTAATGTAAATAAAGGTTGTAAACTGATCTTAATTAATGATATTTACAATATGATTTTTTTGACAATGTTGAATAGTAAAGCTGCTGGAACCATATGCCAAATTACAATTCCATCTTTGGAATGAAAATTTCCCTCTGATTTTATACTGCACCGGTAGCACTTATTTGTTCCATTAAGGCAGTCAGTGGTGCATTACAGAAGAGGTAAATTGGGAAGTATCAGCAGATGTAATCCACCTGCTATCCTCCCCGACGTGCAATAGTGCTCACCAGTTATCAGTGGCCTCCCCTGTCCAGTGTCAAGAACTGAGAGTGGACTCAACCAAATATTCCTACTGCTCACTGTCACATGGGGCTGAGAAGACACCTAACAAAATTGTTAGCAGGGCCGATCCCCACCATTGTGAGTGCTCGCATGCACTGCATAAAAGTTTTTTGAAAAGTTGTTATTTTTTTCCAATCACAATCTCTTGTGGAATCCCAAGAGAGCTTTTGCAGAATCCTAGGGTTCTCTGGAATCCTTTTTGAGAAATCCCGGTTTACAGTGAGACTTGTATTCAGTGGCACCTAGTGCATAGTTTTCAGTGGGTCATAGGTGTATTATGTTGCATAGATACACACACACATACTTACATATATACGCAGTGGCATAACCTACCTTGGACTATGGACCACTTCACCATACGCCTACTGCCAACTGAGGATCGTGCTTCATCCATCTGATGAAGGGAGCTTTAGCCATGAAAAACTCATGTTTCTGACCTACATGTACCTATGTATGAGAATCCGTCTCTCTAAATACAGTGATACCAACTTCTGATTCAATATTTTACTCAGAGGTAATGAGAGAGTCTTTGGCTCATCTGGCTATCCAGTTTTTTCCCCCTAGTGGCAATAGCTTACGAGAACTTATACACATATATTGTAAGAGAACCTATGTTTATATTGGAAGAAAACCATTTTAATTTTAGCCTACATCTATAAATGTTGATGGTGTAGTGTTGTTTCCCTAGAATCTTAGGCCATTTTTGCACCACACTGTTACAGTGCTATTATTCTACTTTCAACATCCTGTGGAATTTGTAAACTGCAAACCTCAGGATTCCATAGGATGTTGAAAGTGGAACAATAGCAATTATAACTGTGTAGTGTAGAAATGGCCTTAGAGTTGGAAGGGTCTTTTAGTGCTCCTGAAAAATGCCCATCTAATCTCTGCTTAAAGATCTCCAAAAAAAGAAAGGTCCACTGCCTTCTGGGGTAGTGTTTTCTACTACTGAACAGTTCCTAGAGTAAAGAAATTCTTCCTAATGTTTAAGTGGAATCTCTTTTCTTGTAATTTGAATCCATTGGTTTGTATTCTAGTCTTTGGAGCTGCAGAAAACAAGGTTGCTCCATCTTCCACAGGACATCCCTTCAGATATTTAAAAATGGCTGTCATATCTCTTCTTTTGGGGACAATGGCCTAAGGGATTGCTACTTTAAGTGGTGGTCCCTGGATCAGTGCCTGTTTATGAGCGATTGGTTGCTGGTCTACAGCAAGTTTCTAGGAAAGAAAGAAAGAGCTATTGTCAATAGACTCAAATACAGTGCCTATCCCTCACAGACTGGGGAAAAAGCCTTTACCAGTCCTCTACATAGGATAGCTCAAGAAGCACTGGTCTAGGGAAAAAGATTAACTCCTCCTTGTTTGATGTGGTCCCAATCCAGATTGGACTTTCTCTCTAATGGTATGTAAAAAAATAAAATAAAAATAAAAACCTAGATATCCTAACCTGTATACTCACACACTGAATGTAACATTTTTATTATTTACTAATTAATTATATTTATATCCTTCTCCGTATGAATTTAAGCCAGTGTTCATGGCTCTGCTTCTCACTACTTTATCTCCATAAAAGCCATGTAAGACAGGTCAAGCTGAGCATCTGGCCCAAGTTCA